>CAUYLG010028576.1:0-65195 GCA_963573385.1 Cacajao melanocephalus
CATATATCAATATTAATCCTAAATTTAAATGGACTAAATGCCCCAATCAAAAGACACAGACAGGCAAATTGGTTAAAAAGCTAGAATCCATCAGTATGCTGTATCTAGACCCATCTCACATGCAAGGATACACAAAGACTCAAAACAGAGGGATGGAGGAAGACATGCCAACCAAATGGAGAGAAAAAAAAAACAAAAAACAAACAGAAGCTGCAATTTTTGTCTCTGATAAAACAGACTTTAAAGCAACAAAGACCGTAAGAAACAACAAGAGACATTACATGGTGGTGAAAGGATCAATGCAACAAGAAGAGCTAACGATCCTAAATATATATGCACCCAATACAGGAACACCCAGATACATAAGGCAGGTTCTTAATGACTTACAAAGAGACTTAGACTCGCCCACAATAATGGTGGGAGACTTTAACATTATACTGTCAATATTAGACAGATCAACGAGATAGAAAATTAACAAGGATATCCAGGACTTGAACTCAGACCTGGAACAAGTAAACTTAACAAATATTTACAGAACTCTCAACCCCAAATCCACAAAACATACATTTTTCTCAGTATCACATTACACTTATTTTAAAAGTGACCACATAATTGGAAGTAAATCACTCCTCAGCAATTGCATAGCATTTCACAGGTTTAAGTAAAACACTGGTTAGCTGCTTGTTTGTTATTTTCATCCCTTATTCCTTCCTGTTTCCATTGTTAAGCACAATTATTGGCATAAAAGAGGTTTTTAATACCATTTTTTAGACTGCATTTTAGCCTGGGCAATAGAATAAGAATCCCGTTCTCTCTCCCTCTTTCTCTTCCTCTTTCTTTCTCTCTTACATTCTTTTTTTTTTTCTTTCTTTCGCTCTCACTTTCTTTCCTCTTTTTCTTTCAAAAAAAAAAAAAAAAAGAAAGAAAGGATGAGTTCATGTCCCTTGTAAGGACTTGGATGAATCTGGAAACCATCATTCTCAGCAAACTGACACAAGAACAGAAAATCAAACACTGCAAGTTCTTACTCATAGACGGCTGTTGAACAATGAGAACACATGGACACAGGGAGGGGAGCATCACACACTGGGGTCTGTTTCGGGGAGCCAAGGGAGGGACAGTGGAGTGGGGTATGGAGGTCGGGGAGGGATAACATGGGGAGAAGTGCCAGATGTAGGTGATGGGGGGAAGGAGGCAGCAAACCATATTGCCATGTGTGTACCTATGCAACAATCCTGCATGATCTGCACATGTACCCCAGAACCTAAAGTACAATTAAAAAAAGAAATCCCAGCTCCTAATGATGCCCGCCTGGCTCCCAGAGGATCCATCTCCTGATGACCTCTTCCAGCTCTGCTCATCCCACTCTCCCTGAAGTCTGACCAGCCTTCTTTTAGTTCTTGGAATGTGCCAAACTCTTTCCCACATTGAGGTCTTTGCACATTCAGTTCCTTCTGCTTGAAATGCTCTCCTCCATTTTTAGCACAGCTAACTCTTCTCTCCCTTGAGTCTCACCATAAATGTACTTCCCCGGCCATATTCCTAAAGGATGGTTCCCTCTGTTTTCTCCATCTCAAACTAGCTATCTCTTTCACGGAATTATTGAAACCGGCTATTGTCTTATTCATATGACTGCTTTCTTTATTCATTGACTTAAAAGTTATTTATAGAACTCCTATTATGTGCTAGGCATTGTTCTAGGTGCTGGGGAGACCACAGTGAACAAGATAGACCAAGTCCTTCCCCTCATGGAGTGCTCCCAGTTGGGGATACAGACACTGAACAAGTAATAAATAAATTGTGGCTTACACACCTTGCTCTCTGTGGGGTGTCTCATCATGCAATCAGGGCAACAGAGTACACGGGAGACTCCATAGGCCTCAACTGCTCTGCTTAGTAGAATTGGCTGCAAGTGAAATAGTGAGAGAAATAAAAAGTATATGCAAGCCCAGAAGCTCTAGGTCAAGCTCTTCTACACAGCATTCAATTTCATCCCTTTGTGATCTCATTCTTATTCTGTTGAACAGTCCTTCTCAGTTCCTCCCCTAATCTTGAACTGACCTGTCTTCAATGTTGCTTACTTCATTTGCACAGGATGCCTCTCATCATTATTTGTATGGGCCCCAATACCTAAGCAACTTAGTATGGGAGATCAGATTCCCATCCCTATTGCATCCTCTGTTCCATTCGATCAAAGCCCAGCTGTGTTCTTGACTCACCTTACTCTTGTGCTCATCAGAAAATAGACCTCTGCTGGGCTGAAATCTCCTTATTTTTTGTCTATTTCTCCACAGGGTGTTAATGATTTATAGCAGTTCCCATGAGTTCACAGACTTCTCACATTATATTTCTTCTAGCTCTAGCAAAACTTGATAACTTTTCCTTCTCTAATGCAATAAATTTACCTTCTGGTAAATACTACTCCACTCGAGAGATAATGTAATTTTTAGTAGTGATAAATGAGAAGAAGAAAATAGAGCAGGGTTACGAGTCCTATATGTAATAGAAGTGGTGAAAGTGGGCATCCTTGTCTTGAAAGCTTTCAATTTATCTCTGTTCAGTACATCAGCCTTGAGTTTGCCATATATGGTTTTTATTGTGTTAAGGCACATTTCTTCTATTCCTAATTTTCTGTGAGTTTTTATCATGAAGGGATGTTGAGTTTTGCCAAATGCTTTTACTGCAGCTATTGAAATGATCATATATGGTTTCTGTCTATTTATTTTTTTCAACATATCACTAGAAGTCCTAGCCAGAGAAATAGGCAAGAGGAAAAAAAAAATAAAAAGCAATTCAAATTAAAAAGGAAGAAGCTAAATTGCCTCTGTTTGTAGGCAACATAATCTTATATACAGAAAACCCTACCAACCCCACTAAAAAATTGTTGGAACTCATAAACAAATTCAGTAAAGTTGCAAATTCAGTAAAGTCAACATACAAAAATCAGTAACATTTTTATACACTAACAAAATACTATCTGAAAAAAATTAAGATAACAATCTCATTTATAATAGCTACCAAAAAATACCTAGAAATAAATTTAACCTAGGAAGTGAAAGATCTCTACATTGAAAACTACAAAACATTGAAGTAAAAAATTAAAGAAGACACAAATAGGTGAAAAGATAAGCCATGTTCATGGATTGGAAGAATTAGTATTATTAAAATGTCCACACTACCTATTTAAAGATACAATGTAATTCCTTTCAAACTATCAATGACATTCTTCTCAGAAATATAAAGAAATTCTAAAATTAATATGAAACCAAAAAAGACCCTCAATAGCCAAAGCAATCTTGAGCAAAGAGAAGCTGTAAGCATAACACTACTTGATTTCAAAATATATTACAAAGCTGCAATAGCAGAACAGCATGGTACTGGAATACAAAAAGACACATGGACCAGTAGAATAGAATAGACTGCCCAGAAATAAATCCATGCATATACGGTCTACTGATTTTCTGAAAAGATGCCAAGAACACGTGATGAAGAAAGGACAGTCTCTTCAATAAATAATGTGGGAAAAACTGGATATCTACATGTGGAAGAGTGAAATTAGACCCTTATCTATCACCATACACAAAAATTCACTCAAATAAATGGCTATTATTTTTTAAAAACCATATTAAATGCTGGTAAGGATGTGAAGAAATGGGAACCTTTAAACACTCTCACTGGAAATGTAAATCAGTTCAGCCATTATGGAAAACGGTATAGAGATTTCTCAAAAAAAATAAAAATAGAACTACCATATGACCCAGGAGTCCCATTCGTAGGTATATATCCAAAGGAAATAAAATCAGTATGTCAAAGAGATCTCTGCACTCCTATGTTCATTGTAGCAGTATTTACAACAGCCAAGATATGGAGTCAACCCAGCATTTATCAACAGATATATGGATAACAAAAATATGGCATAGATAGACAATGAAATACTCTTTAGCCATAAAAAGGAATGAAATCCTTTCATTTGTGGCAAATGAACCTGGAGGACATTATGTTATTTAAAAGAAGCCAGACGCAGAGAGACAAATACTGTGTACTCTCACTTATATGTGGGAATTAAAAAAGTCAAACTCACAGAAGTAGAGTAGAATGGTGGTTGCCAGAGACTGCCAGGGAGGAGTAAAAGGGGAAAGAGGAGAAGTTGGTCAACAGGTGCAAAGTTACAGTTAAGAGGAATAAGTTCTGGTGTTCTATTACACAATAGAGGGACTACAGTTAATAATATTGCATTGCATATTTCACTTTTTTATTTTTTACTACTTTTTTTTTTTTTGAGACAGAGTCTTGCTCTGTCACCCAGGCTGGAGTGTAGTGTTGTGATCTCAGCTCTCAGCTCACTGCAACCTCCACCTCCTGGGTTCAAGTGATTCTCCTGCCTCAGCCTCCTAAGTAGCTGCGATTATAGGCATGCATCACCATGCCTGGCTAATTTTTGTATTTTTATTAGAGACAGGCTTTCACCGTTTGCCAGGCTGGTCTCAAACTCCTGGCCTTAAGTGATCTGCCAGCCTAGGTCTCACAAAGTGATGAGATTACAGGTGTGAGCCACTGCACCTGGCCTGCATTGCAAATTTAAAAATAGCTAGAGAAGAGGATTTTGAAGTTCTCATTGCAAACAAATGATAAATATGCCAATTAATCCAATTTGATCATTACAAAATGTACACATCTATCAGAACATCACTGCACTCCATAAATATGTACATCATTATTTGTCAATTAAAAATAAAATAAAACTTAAAAACAAGTAGGGGAGAAAATATGGCTTAGGTAGATGCCCCAGTCCGTATTCAATCAACATTTGCTGAATTAATAAATTAACAAATGAAAGAAAAAAATAAGAGTCCTGTAGCTTTTCTTCTCCTTCCCAAGTCAAGCTTCCTACCACCCCTTCATTTTCTGTCTTCTCCTGAGAATTAGACTGAATTAACTAGGTGATTCTTCCACCAGATGTGATTCAGGTTAAGATCCAGTACATTCGTTAATGTACAGACGAAATCTGTTATAATGAATTAGCCCCAAATTTCAGCTGGTTTTAAATAAGAAAAGTTTACTTCTTTCTTATCTAACAAAGACAACAGGTTCAAGCTGACAGAGCAGCTCTGCTCCATGAAGTCATTCAGGGGCCCAGGTTCCTTCTGTCTTCCTGCTACATCACCCCCTGGTATTTTGCCTTCACCTCCATGATCAAAACTGGGACACTACCATGGCCATGCTTCAGCCTACATAAAATAGGAGGCAAGTTGTTTCTTAAAGAAATAACAGCAAGTTACACGTTCTGTTGGTGAGACTTTAATCAAACTCAGAGAATCTCAGAAATGTTGTCTATAGTTGGGTGGCCATGCACTCAGATAAAACTTGAAGATGTGCTATTTCTAACAGAAAGAAGGAAACAATGGATATTGGGAAATAGCTAACCACTTTAGCCACAATCAAACCTTTTCTGATACCAAAACCCTGGCAAGGCACCACTGATCCTGCTGCTTCCCCTCTCTGAAATGTTCCTTTTTTTCTTCTTCACCTATCAAACTCCTCTTCCTGTAGAGTCCAGCTCAAATGAAGCCAGCATCACTCAGCTATTCAGGGCCATTTGTGCTGAGGAGTGTGGAAGGAGTGCTGAGCCCCTGCACTCTGAAGCCTTCGCCAGGAGATTCTGTAGGTAAAGCATTAGCACATTGCCTGACTCAATAAGCAACTGAATGGATAGTGTGTTCTCAATAAATGAACAATGTCATTATTGTTATTGTTCTTTTCCCAAAGTTTTCCTGGGAAGAGGCTATATGTACAGTAGAACAAGCACCAGCTTGAGAACCAGTAGACTGTTGCTTGAATCCTGTATCCATCACTTTCTCACTATGTGACCACAGACCTGTGCTTAGCCTCTCTAGGACTCTGTTTCCTCATCTGTTAAATGGGAATGATAGCAGTGCTACCTTATAGAGATAATATATTCATTAAATTATATGATTCATGTAAAGCATTTAGTACAATGCCTGCAAAGAGAGCTTCAATGAATGGCAGTTTTTCTAATCTGGCTATCATCGTTCTCATCATCAGGGAAATATAGCCATGTGTATAGATCAGGTCTGCATTTAGCTGTAGAATAACAGAACCCCATAACAATGACACTGAAAGATGGGAGTTCATTTGACTTCCAAATCAATGAGCCCAGAGGTGGACAGGGCTACAGAGAGACTCGGGAATGCCTCAAGGACCTCAGCTCCTTCTCTCTTTTCTCTTTACCATCACTAGTGTCTTGGCTTTTTTCCTTGTCTATGTCACTCCTAGCCACCAAATGATGGCTGTGCCTGTAATATGAGTATATTCCAAACCAGAATTAACTGGGTGATTCTTCCTCCAGATATGATCCAGGTTGAGACCCAGTGATTCATTAATGTACAGACTAATCTGTTAAAGAAGCCCCCAAAATTCAGCTGATTAAATAAGAAAACAGTTTACTTCTTTCTTATCTAACAAAGACAAGAGGTCCAAAAATGAAAAAAGGAGACTTGCCAGTCAAGCACCTTCCTAGTTATCGGGGAAACTAATGCTTCCCTGGGTGCCTCATCCCACAAACCTCCATTGAGCTCTCAGTGGTCAGAACTGTGCCATATGTCTGCCCCTAAGTATCGGGTAGCTGGAAGAGGAGGTTGTGAGTGGGAGTTGGGTCAGCCACTAACAGTGACTGTTATGGGTTAAATTATGTCCCCCACAAAGCTATGTTCCAGTTCTAACCTCTGGTGCATGTGAACGTGACCTTATTTGGAAATAGGGTCTTTATAGATGTCATTAGTTCCAGGAGTAGGGTAGGCCTTTAAGGCAATGTGACTAGTGTTCATATAAGAAAAGAGGGGCACAGGGAGAAGACAGACATGTGATAATTAACATAAAGATTGGAGTGATGCTGCCACAAACCAAGGAATACCAAGAGTCATCAGTAGCTGAAGAAAGCAAGGAAAGGTCCTCCCCTGGAGATTTTGGTGAGAGCATGGCCTTGCCAAAATCTTGATTTTGGACTTCCAGCCTCCAGAACTATGAGAGAATAAACTATTGTTATAATCCATCCAATTTACAACGTTGGCTACAGCAGCTCTCAGAAATAAACACAGTGACACTGCCACAACCAAGTGAAGAAATGGATGCATCACACTGTGACTAGTGCTAAAATTGAGGGTTGTATTAAGTAGACTCAATTAAATCATTCATTCATTTACGCAACCACAGTCTGACCTGGGTGGTTTGCTTCAAGCTAATGTTATGGACCCCTGAGTGCAGCTCCTTATCTTCCTAACAACCCCTATTCTTGGGTCTCTAGAGCTTCTTGCTCCAAAGCAGGTTTACTCGTTCACATGTCAAGTGGTTGCCTGCACACAGCTGAAGCCAATAGTGCATGAGGACTTAACCCCAGCTGGCCCCTATGCCTGCACCTGGCTGCACCACTGGGACAATAGCTGGTGACAGGTAAATGTAACCTATAGTCCAAAGGACCCAAGATCCCAGAGCTGCAGGAATCCCCCATGAGGAGCTACTGATGCAATTAGCTTAGGAAACACTTGCTAAGCGTTGGAGGAGAAAGAAGCAACCCATGGGGCAATTGGGACAAAAGACACACTTTTATGCAATTAGGTAGTCTTGAACTGTGAGTTAAGACTGCTTGGCAGAATGTCTTTCCTGCTCTGCAAACCATCTTTAAAGATAAACAGTGCTTCTACTCAGGCACTGAGTAGAAGGGTGGAGTCTTTCTCTTATATTTATTAAACTCTATGGAGCAAGCATAATGCATCATGCCCCATGCATCACTATACTTCAGCTTCACCACAACAGGAAAATGGGGGAAAGTGCTACTTTAATCCTCATTTTATAGACAGAAAAACTGAGGAAATTGACCAAGGCCATGTAGCTAGCAAACAGCAAAGCCTTGATTCAAACCCAGATCCATTGTTTCTGATTCATGTGCCCTTGACCACTTAAAGCAATTCTGCCAGCCCAGGAATTATGCTTAATGAGCTCAGAAGACCAGTTTATTTATTGAACACTTGCTGAATTCAAATAAAGTTATTATACCATATTTCACAGGGAAAAATACACATTAGTCTTCTTACACTTAAGTTTGTTTCTCATAATTTTTCTTTAAAATATCATACATCTGCTGGTCTATGTGGGCAAAAGACAAGCAAATGAACAAATAGAAACATGCTTTTTATAGAAAATTGGGATGTCTTTAAAATTCTTCATGTATCATTTTTTTAGGCTTGAAGACCAACTTTCACATAATATAGTCAGATCTGAATCTGACCACATCATCAGCAATATTGTTTGTAGTTTGCTTTGTAGAAGAAAATGCAACCATATGTCACAGTATTCCATATAAAAGTAAATGTTTCAGAGTACTCTAACCCTTGAATAAATTAAATAGTTCAGAGAATTCTGGATTTAAATCACAGCTCCTCTGTGTCAAATGAAAAACCAATCTTGACTTTGGATAGGAGAGACTATTACAGTGGGAAGAATGCTGTGATTCTGGCGTCTTCAAGCATCTCCAAATCAAACAGAATAGGGCTTTCTTTTCCAGGGAGGGGGAAGTAGGGCTGGCAGGGACTTTGGAGGAGGCTGGCAGGCAGCGAAGAGAGCATAAAACATGAAGGGGGAGTTTAACTGGATTTCTCTTTCTGGTCAGCCTCCCAGAACAAGCTGTTCTGCACCTGAGTGCCTGCTTTAACTTAAGGATGAGCAAAGTTTAGGAGCTTGTAGGAAAAAGAAGCCTGACTAAAGTTTGGCTGAGCCAAGTTCATGGGTACTAGGATCACTTGCTTACTCGCTTCTGAGCTGTGTCACCTTGGGTTGCTTAGTTTTCCACTGTGAGATTCAATTCTCCTTTTTTTTCAAAATGTGCACAATAACCGGTCCCTGCCTTACAGCATAGTAAGGAATAGATGAAACACTTTGTAAAGAGCCATTGAGCTGTTTCCTCAGGGCCTAGAAGAACATCTAATAACACAGTAAGTCCCTGTCTACTGTAGCTGCCATCCTCGTATACCCATGAAATGGGCTGGGCGAGGCCACTTGTGCTTATGTTCGTAAAGTTCCCTGAGGCTGCAGTGTGAAAGCAAGGCCGTCCCCACTCTCTCTGAGGTTGAGACCCCCTCTCTTCCCTGCAATGACATCTCAAATGCACGCTTGGTAAATCTGTCCTCAGCCACAAAGGAAATGGAAACAAAGCTTAATTAAAGAGAAATTTTTCTATTCTGTTATTGTTTGAATGCATCTGGTCAGGGAAAATAAATACTTTTTATCAGCCAGAAAATTCTTCAGATGCACTTTAACCTGGGATGCCAGAACCAAGCAAAATGCTCAGAATCTTCAGTTCTTAGGAATGACATCTAGAAGGTAGGAACTGAGGGAGGAAAAGGAACTAGGTACCTTGAAGAATGGGGAGTGTGGTTATTCCATCTCTGCTCCTTATCCAGCAGAGGGTGTGACAGATGATGGCAAAGAGCCATTTATTCAACTGACCTGTGAGCACCCATTAATTCATGCACTTTACATATACCATCTTATAGAACCTAACTCCAAGACCCCACCCTGAGCCCTGGACCCCACATGGCCCAGCCCTGCTCTTCTGCCCTCATTTTCTCCCCCTCCCCTGCCATTCTCCTCCAGCCGCACTGGCCTCTTGGTTAAGGCTATTCCTCCGCTAGAGAAGGAGGCCCCTCCCCCAGGCCACTGCACTAGCTCTTCCTTCAGCCTGAAATCAGCTCCCTTTCCTGGGTCTCTGCTCGAATATCACTTCCCCAGAATGAACTTCCCATCCCCCACCCCTGCTGTCTAAAACAGCCCTTCCACTGTCCCTGTATACCATCCCCGCCATGATTCCTTTATACTATGGGACTTATTACCACTTAAAATAACTTTTTACATTTGTTTTCAATATTCATGTTAGGTCCCACTACAGTGTAAACTCCATGATATCAGGGACTTGGGTTTTTTTGTTTGTTTTTTCTTTTTTGAGGCAGTCTCACTCTGTTGCCCAGGCTGGAGTGCAGTGGCACGATCTTGGCTCACTGCAACCTCCACCTCCAGAGTTCAAGTGATTCTCCCGCCTCAGTCTCCCAAGTAACTGGGATTACAGGGGCCTGCCAACACACCCGGCTAATTTTTGCATTTTTAGTAGAGATGAGGTTTTGCCATGTTGGCCAGGCTGGTCTCAAACTCATGACCTCAGGTGATGACTCTCTTTGGCCTTCCAAAGTGCTGGGATTACAGACATGAGCCACTGTGCCTGGCCAACTTGGTTTTATTCCTACCAAATTTCCATTGTCTAGAACAGCTCCCGGCAGAAATGTAATAGGTGACTTATAAATATTGCTCTACTATTTTATTTAATCCAGCCTGGAAGGTTGGTATTGTGGTCCCCATTTCACAGATGGGGAAATAGACCTTCAGGAAAACTAAGTCACTGGTCCAGGGTTGCACAGCTAGGAAAAGGGAGCCCCGGCTTTGAATCAGCATCCTTGGCTCCCTGCACCACCCACTGCCTCCTTAGAAATAATGCTGTTAAAAGTGACTCTCAGAGTTACCCGCAGTCTCCAGAGAACCAAGAACTCAGCGTCAATCCTAAAGTGCAGATAGGCTATGAACTCTGGCTCATCAGGGTACTGGCTGGCCACTTACATAAATCCCAGGCACTCTTCCAAGATCAGATAGCAGATGTCCTAAGTTCAAGTGCATTAGAATCATCTGTCACCCTTTCAAAATTATTTACTCTAAGCAGTCGATAGAACACTTAAAAAGAAGATGCCCACCTGATTAGTATCTTAAAGTAACAGACAGCGGATGCAATGGTTCACCAAGGGTCTTTGCTAAACATCAACTCAAATGGCCAAAATACTCCTTAATAGACCACCTGTATCAAAAGTCCAGGTGCAGGTGAGATGAGAAAGAGCCTTCAGCTATGCATGCTGTGGGCAGGCCCTGAGGCCCTAAGGAGGCAGTGTGGAATCTGGCAATGAACTCAGGCTTTGGAGCCAAGTAAACCTTAGAGTCTCCCTTCTCCCAGCCCTACTCTCTCCTTTCCTACTACTTACTACTAACAGCCTTAATGGGAAGTGGGCTATGATTAACTTCTCTGAGCCTCACTTTCAACATCTACGAGGTGTGGGATGAAAGACATAATAATGGTACCCGAATTTATAGCAGACTATGGGAAATAAACCACATTGTACCTACAAAACACTTGGCACATTCCCTGGCACATGGCTGGTGTTTGATAAATGACAGTTCACACATTTCTCTTCCGTGCACCTGTCTCCCTGAGACAAGTTACCCAGAAGTGGGAATTTCATTAACTTTTTAATAAGGAGGATATGAAATTATCTCAAGACTAGAGTATGCTTGGTCATTCTTTTTAAAACCCATTCACTGCTCACTTGTCTTACACCAGGCTCTGTGCTCAGCTCTAAAAGACATAGAGATGAATAAGATATGAACCCCAAGGATGAGACCTTGACAATTGCATCTGTGGAGATAATATTGCATTTTGCCTTCTAAATAAAGTTTGTTTTCTCATGCTTAATTAGTACCATTTCTTCTATGTGCTTAGTAATTGGTTCAATGGATTGTTGGAACTGTGGATCACTGTGGTGATAAAAGTGCTTTTCAGTTCTGGGCTTTATTACAGTCTTAACTGTCTTATTCATTTAGTAAATATTTGGGGGCACTCACTAGGCAACAGGCACCATTTTAGATGCCAGGGATACCATGGTGAACAAAGCAAAGTTCCCGTCCCCATGGAGCTCCCCTATCTAGCTGGGGAATGTATATGGTACTTTTAAGACATGTCTGTCTGCAAATTCTTTGTTTGTTTTTTGAGATGGAGTTTTGCTCTTGTTGCCCAGGCTGGAGTGCAATGGCACGATCTGGGCTCACAGCAACCTCTACCTCCCAGGCTCAAGTGATTCTCCTGCCTCAGCCTCCTGAGTAGCTGGGGTTACAGGCATGCGCCACCATGCCCAGCTAATTTTGTATTTTTAGTAGAGACGAGGTTTCTCCATGTTGGTCAGGTTGGTCTTGAATTCCCAACCTCAGGTGATTCACCTGCCTCTGCCTCCCAAAGTGCAAATTCTTTAATCTTTTTCTCATCAAGAGGTGGGCTCTCTATTCCTCACCTTAAACCTGAGTCCACCTTAATGATTGCTTGATCATCAGAGTAAAGAGGCAGTAATATTCGGTCACTTCCAGGCTGGGCCATAAAAGCCAAGCAGCTTCCTCCTGGTTCACCGGAACACTTACACTGGAGCTGCCATGTAAGAAGTCTGACCATCCCAAGACTCTTTGCTGTGAGGAAGCCCAAACCAGTTCACACAGAAATGCACTGAGTCTACAAGAAAAGACAGAGCTGACAGACAGAGATGCTGCTCTGGCCACCGTCTGACTGCAATTACATGAGGGTCACCACGCCAGGACCACCGAGCTGAGCCTTTCCCAGGTTCCTGACCCACAGAAACCATAAGAAACAATAACATGATTGATGGTGGCCAGACGTAGTAGCTCACACCTGAAATCCCAGCACTTTGGGAGGCTGAGGTGGGAGGATTGCTTCAGGCCAGGAGTTCAAGACCAGCCTAGGCAACATGGGGTGACCTTATCTCTACAAAAAATGTCTAAATATTAACCAGATGTGGTGGTGTATACCTGTAGTTCTAGCTACTCAGGAGGCTGAGGTGCGAGGATCACTTCAGCCCAAGGAGTTTGAGGCTGCAGCGAGGTATGATTACACCACCGGACTCCAACCCGGATAACAGAGTGAGACCTCATCTCTTAAAAAATAAAAAAAAAATTAATGTTGTTTTAAGATACTAAGTTTTGGGATGGTGTGTGATACATCAATAGATAACCAGAATAGGGAGAAAAAAACAAATAAATAAACACATTTATCAGGTAGCAATGATAATAAACACTATTAAGGAAAAGAAAGCAGAACAAGAGAATAAATTGACATGGGTGTCATCAGGGAAGGCTTCCTTGAGGTGGTGACAGCTGTACAAATATCAAGGAAGGAGGCTCATGACTGCCTGCAGGAACAGCATTCCCAGTGAAGCAAACAGCAAGCGTGAAGGCCCTGGGGCAGGAACATGCTTAGAATATTCAAAGTCAAGTAAGAGGGAAAGTGTAGCTGGGCCACAGTGAGGGAAGAAAGGAATCGAGGAAAGTTAAATAACCGCATGTTCTCACTCATAGGTGGGTGTTGAACAATGAGAACACATGGACACAGGGAGGGGAGCACTACACACTGGGGTCTGTTCGGGGGAAATAGGGGAGGGACAGTGGGAGGTGGGGAGGTGGGGAGAGATAGCATGGGAAGAAATGCCAGATATAGGTGAAGGGGAGGAAAGCAGCAAATCACACTGCCACGTGTGTACCTATGCAACAATCTTGCATGTTCTTCATATGTACCCTAAAACCTAAAATACAATAAAAATTTAAAAAAAATTCTTCTGTTAAATAATGATTATTTGATTAATAATAGTAATAAATAGCATATCTCTGTAATTTAAAATAGGATGATTTATATCCTTACAAATACAAACTATTCCCAGTAACTTAAGAAAGACCATGCTAAAATTATGCTATATTGATTTCCCTTAAGATTATATTAAAATTAAGTAACTGAATTCACCCAAAGTGGCCAGAGATCTAATGTTATCTAAAATTTCTAACCGTAGACATACTTTCCCCTAATCTTCTGTAACGGCAGCTGAACAATTCTGGAAAGCATAAGACTCTGAATACCTGAAACCCTATTCTAGAAGACAACATTAGAAAAACTCTTCCAGACACTGGCTTAGGCAAAGACTTCATGACCAAGAACCCAGAAGCAAATGCAACAAAAACAAGGATAAATAGATGGGATTTAATTAAACTAAAAAGCTTCCTTCTGCCCAGCAAAAGAAATAATCAGCAGAGTAAACAGACAACCAACAGAGAGGTAGAAAATCTTTGTAATCCATACATTGGACAAAATTTACAAGGAATTCAAACAAATCAGCAAGAACAAAAACAATCCCATGAAGAAGAGGGCTAAGGACAGGAGTAGACAATTCTCAAAAGAAACACAAATGGCCAACATATATATGAAAGAATTTTCAATATCATTAATTATCAGGGAAATGCAAATCAAAACCACAATGCAATACCACCTTGCTTCTCCAAGAATGAACATAATCAAAAAATAAAAAAATAACAGATGCTGCTGTGGAGGTGGTGAGAATGTGAACATTTTACACTGTTGGTGGGAATGTAAACTAGTATAACCACTATGAAAAACAGTGTGGAGATTCCTTTAAGAACTAAATATAGATCACCATTTGATCCAGCAATCCCACTCCTGGGTATCTACCCAGAGGAAAAGAAGTCAGTATACGAGAAAGATACTTGAACACACATGTTTATAGCAGCACAATTCGCAACTGCAAAAATACAAAACCAGCCCAAATGCCCATCAATCAATGAATGGATAAAGAAAATGTGGTATCAGCCATGAAAAGAAATGAAATATAAATGTACAGATTTAAGTAGCTGACTGAACTCCAGACATGACAAATCCAAGGAAGTCCATGCTAAGATACATTATAATTAAATTTCTGAAAACTGAGGGCAAAGAAAGTCTAAAAAGCAGCCAGAGAAAAATGGCATTCACAGCAACCTGGATGGAGTTGGAGACTACTATTCTAAGTGAAGTAACTGAGGAATGAAAAACCAAACATTGTGTGTTCTCTCTGTATAAGGAGGAGCTAAGCTATGAGGATGCAAAGGCATAAGAATGATAAAATTGACTTCGGGGATTCAGGGAAAAGGGTGGGAGGTGGATGAGAAACAAAAGACTATACAATGGGTAGAGGGTACACTGCTCAGGTGATGGGTACACCAAAATCTCAGAAATTACCACTAACGAATTTATTCACATAACCAAATAGCACCTGTTCCCCAAAAACCTATTGAAATAAATTTTAAAAAAAGAAGACTCTGAAAGGTGGGAGAAGGCGGACTGGCTAAGGACCTCAGGACCTAAGGAATAACATACTGATGAGTTCTTTTTGCTTTGTATATCCCACACTTGGAGGCAAAGAGGCCAATAGCCCAGATAGATCAATGAGGGTAGACCAAAAAAAAAAAAAAAAAAAAAAGCCCCAACAAGAGCCTGCTCCCTCTAGTCAAAAGTCCAAAAAACAGTAGGTTAGCAAGACAGAAAACTTTTAGACAAATGCTATACTCCAGCCAAACATCACAGAAAAACTGTGTCCCCACCTGACCTATACCAGCAAAGGATGGGTGTGAAGCCCAGACATGTACCCTTATGAAGGTGTAATGAGATACCTAACACCCTTGCTGGGTGGTATCAGAGTAGGTCAAGAAGGCAGCCAGGACTTCATCTCTGCTGGCTGGTAACAAGGTGCCCCACTCACATGGAGTCAGTGGAGACCATGTGCAGAGTTTGGATTTTCTTTCTAAATTTAGCAACAGTAATGGGGCATCCCTCCTCCTCCCCACTGGGGTGGTATTAGAGGAAGCCTACTGGAGAGTCAAGATTTTCACTGCTGAAAAATAGCAATGAAGCTAGCCCACCAGAGGACATCACAAGGGGACTGGGAACTCCCACCCCCATCAAGCAGTAAAGAAGAGCCCCCGACTCACTCACTGGGTTTCAATGGAGGCCAAGTGAAGAACTTAGATTTCTACCACCACCTAGCAGATATAAGACAGTGTTCCCTCCTCCATATGGAGCAATGTTACAGAAAGTCTAAATTGAGGGGTTTAATAAAATACATTATATAAGAAAAAACTAAGAAAAGGTCCACGTTTCAATCAAATCACTTGTCATACCAAGAACCTGGAAAATCTCCAAGGGAATGTAAAAAGATCATCTAAAATGCCAACATCGAAATGGCAGAGAGTTTAAAGCAGCCATGTTGAAAATATGCTTCAATAAACAATTATGAAGATGCCTGAAATGAATGAAAAAAACACCTTTAGCAAAGAAACAGAAACTCTCAGAAAAGAAACAGAAGATGTAAAGAAGAACCAAATGGAAGCTTTTGAACTGACAAGCATAATAACCAAAATAAAAGCTCAGTAGATATACTCAACAGCAGAATGGAAGGGATAGAGGGAGAAATCACTTAATTGGAAGACAGAATAATAGAAATTATGCAATCTGAGTAAGAGAAGGAAATAGACTGAAAAAGTGAACAGAGCCTTAGGGATCTGTGGAGTACAACATCGAGCATCTGTGTCACTGGAACCCTAGAAGGAGAGGAAAAAGTAGGCAAGGCTGAAACAATGCCTGAAAAAATAATGGTGGCAAACCTCCTAAATTTAGCAAAAACATAAATGTACAGATTTAAGTAGGTGACTGAACTCCAAACATGATAAATCCAAGGAAGTCCATGCTAAGATACATTATAATTAAATTTCTGAAAACTGAGGGCAAAGAAAGCCTATAAAGCAGCCAGAGAAAAATGGCATCTCATCTATAGAAGTAAAACAATTAAAATGACAACATATTTCACAGCAGAAACAATGATGACCAGAGGAAGTGGCAAAATATGTTTTAGGTGCTAAAAGAAAAGAACTGTCAACCTCAAATCCTATAGCCAATGAAGATAGCTCCAGGAATAAAAGAGAAGTGAAGATATTTTTAGATGAAGTAAAAAACAGAATATATATTGCCATCAGAGCTAGTCTAAAAGAAAGACTACAGACAGTTCTGTAAACATGAAGGAAGTAATAGAAAAAACACTGAAACATTAGGGAGGAAGAAAGAACACAATAAGCAAAATATGACTAAGTATAATAGACTTTCCTTTTCTTCTTGAGTTTTCTAAATTATGTTTTACTGTTGAAACAAAAATTGCAAACACAGATGTGGTTCTAAGTATATGTACTGGTAATATTTAAGACAAATGTAAATTGAAGAAGGCAAAGGGATGTGAAGGGCTGTAAAGCATCTGTACTTCACATGGACCGATAGAATGATACCACCAGTAGACTGATAAGCTATGCATAAAAAATGTAATACTTAGAGCAAACACTAAAAAAGCTACACAAAGGGATATACTCAAAAACAGAAAAATCAAAACAGATTTTTAAAAAAATATTCAAGTAACCCACAGGAAGGCAGAAAAAAATAACCCTTAATTTAAAAAAGAATTATCAAGGTAAAACAAAAGGAACACAGAACTGAATGAAAATAATAAATAATATCAACATTTGTAGGATACAACTAAAGTGGGACTGAGAAAGTAATCTATAGCACTAAATGCACACAATAGAAACGAATAAACATTTAAAGTCAGTAGTCTAAATTCTCACCTTAAGAATACATAAAAAGCAAGTAGAAGAAAGGAAACAATAAAAAAGCAGAAATCAATAAATATCAGTGAAACTGAAAACGGAAAAACAACAGAGAAAAATTAACAAAACAAAGAGCTGTTTCTTTGAAAAAAATCAATAACACTGACATACCTCTAAAAAGACTGACAAAGAAAAAAAAGGAGACACAAATTACTAATATCAGGAATGAAACAGGGGATATCACTACTGACTCTGAAGACATCAAAAGGAGAATGAGTGGATACTGTGAAAGACTCTACACACAAAAATTTGACAGCTTAGAAGAAATGGACCAAACAATACAAACTACCACAACTCACCCAGTGTGAAACAGATAATATGAACAACTCTATAACAATTAAAGAAATTTAATATATTTATTCCCCTTTCTCCAAATCTCCAGGATAAGATGGTTTCACTGAAGAATTTTATTAAACATTTAAAGAAGAACTAACTCCAATTACACATAATCTCTTCCAGAAAATAGCTGAGGAAAAAATATTTCTCAATAATTATTATAGCTAATATCACCCTGATACAAAAAACAAAAACAGTACAAAGGAAGAAAACTACAGACCAATATCCCTTATAAACATAGATACAAAAATTCTTAAGAATCAATGCAGTGTATTACATTAACAGCTGAACTAAAAAAATCACATGATCATATTAGTCATTATAAAAGGTATCTGACAAAATTTAGCAACAATTCACAATTTCAGAAGACTTCAGGGAAATAGGAATAAAAGGCAATTTCTTCAACTTAATAAAAGTATCTAGAAAACACTATAGCTAATTTTATGCTGAAAAGTGAAAGTGAGATCTAATTAAACTAAAGAGCTTATGCACAGCAAAATAAACTATCATCAGAGTGAAGAGGCAACAAACAGAATGGCAGAAACTTTTTGTCATCTATCCATCTGACGAAGGGCTAATATCCAGAATCTACAAGGAACTTAAACAAATTTATAAGAAAAAAACAAACAACCCTATAAAAAAGTGAGTGAAGAATATGAACAGACACTTCTCAAAAGAAGACATTTTATGCAGCCCACAAACATAAAAAAAACTCATCATCACTCATCATTAGAAAAATGCAAATCGAAACCACAATGAGATACTATCTCATGCCAGTTAGAATGGTGATCATTAAAAATCAGGAAACAACAGGTGCTGGAGAAGATGTGGAGAAACAGGAATGCTTTTACACTGTTGGTGGGAGTGTAAATTAGTTCAACCATTGTGGAAGACAGTGTGACAATTCCTCAAGGATCTAGAACCAGAAACACTATTTGACCCAGCAATCCCATTACTGGGTATATACCCAAAGGATGATAAATCATTTTACTATGAAGACACATGCATATGTATGTTTACTGCAGCACTGTTCACAATAGCAAAGACTTGTAACCAACCAAAATGCCCATCAGTGACAGACTAGATAAAGAAAATGTGGCACATATACACAATGGAATACTTGCAGCCATAAAAAAGGATGAGTTCATGTCCTTTGCAGGGACGTGGATGAAGCTAGAAACCATCACTCTCAGCAAACTAACACAGAAACAGAAAACCAAACACCACATGTTCTCACTCATAAGTGGGAGCTGAATAATGAGAACACATGGACATAGGGAGGGGAGCATCACACACCAGGGCCTGTCAGTGGGTGGGGTACAAGGGGAGGGATAGCGTTAGGAGAAATACCTAATGTAGATGATGGGTTGATGGATGCAGCAAACCACCATGGCACATGTATACCTATGTAACAAAGCTGCATGTTCTATACATGCATCCCAGAACTTAAAGTATAATAATAAAAAAAAATTAAAAATTATTCTTTGGCAAAACTAGAAAAAAAAAAAAAAGGAGTGAAAGGCTGAATGTTTTCCACTGGGAATAAGGCAAAGATGTCGCTGTTACCACTCTATTTAACAGAGTATGGAAATTTCTAGACAATGCAGTAAGGCAAAAAAGAGGAAATAAAAATAACATAGATAGGAAAAGGGGAAACAAAATTGGCCCTATTTGCAGATAACATGACTGTATGTAAAGAATCATGCAAAATCTGTCAAACACTTCTAGAACTAATAACTATGTTAAGCAAGGTCACAAGAGGCAGGATAGACACACAAATAATAATTGTATTTTTATATACTCGCAGGGAATATGTGGACACAAAAAATTATAATCACTAAATAGAGAGGTAATGGGCTATAACCTATTGTATTGTGAGACCTGCTGGAGGAGTTATATGACTTTTTTAGACTGCACCTCAGGTTATTCTGGGTTTTCATCCTTCTGATAGCTATATCAGAGCTTTGTATTGTTCCTTGGCACTTCCGTGCTCTTCTTTTCATTTTTTCAGGTGGGCAGCGGTAGAAATGAAGCCCAACATTCTCATTATTAAAAAAATGTAGTACTCATCATTAACCAATGGATGAGTTTTACAGATTCACAAAACTCCTGAAATGGTCTACAAAATTTTATGGGATATGCACATATATATTTTTGAGGGAGAAGTCTACAGTTTTATTAAATTTTTCTCAAAGCAGTTTCTAATAAAGAAATGTTCAGAAACACTGTTATTAGTTTGGTTTGAATGTTGTGTCCAAAATTCATATATGTTGAAATCCTTACCTCCAAGGTGATGGTATGATGCACTGGGGCTTTTGGAAAAGTGATTAGGGTCATGAGAGAAGAGCCCTCCTGAGTGGGATTAGTGCCCTTATAAAATAGGCCCAAGGGAGCTTGTTTGCCCACTTCCATCATTTGAGGAGACGAAGAGAAGGCACTGTTCTATGGATCAGGAGGTGGGGTCCTCATTAAACACCAAATCTACTGGTAGTTTGGATCGTGTTTCTCACTTCTAGAACTGTGAGAAATAAATTTCTGTTGTTCATAAGCGAGTTTATGTAACAGGTAAAGCATCTCTAATCTGAAAATCCAAAATGTCCCAAAATCCAAACCTTTTTGAATGCTGACATGACGCCCTAAGTGGAAAATTCCACACATAAGTACTTAACACAAACTTTGTTTCATGTACAAAATTATTAAAAATAGTGTATAAAATCTTCAGGCCATCGTTGTTTTTAAACCTGGGTCCCATCTCCATTACATATATGCAAACATTCCAAAATCTGAAAAAAATCCTAAATTTAAAACACTGGTTCCAAGCATTTCAGATAAGGAATACTCAACCTGTATTTTGTTATAGCAGCCTCAGTGAACTAAAACATAGAGTATACAAATAATACTCTCCTTATAGCCTAATTTTTCTGATAATATTGTTTACTAGCAAGTCATGAATCAGGAGAGGTTTTTCTACTGTAGGATAATATGTTCATAAAAGGCTTATGTTCTAACAGCATTGTATTTGTCATCTGTACCAGGTGGCCGATCTAGGATATCATCATCTGTTTTCTGTTCAAACTCCTTCTCATCTATTTCTTTCCAACCTTCCTTCTATGGTTTTCATTCAAAAACACATTTACTGAGCATCTACTTTGTGTTAGGAAATATTCTTAGTGCTGAGCATATATTCTTGTGGTAAAACAACATTGTGCATTTCCTTTCCTTTCATTCTCACTCACATGTTCTTCACTCTGTTTTCCTACTGAAATTCATCAATATACAGGCACATATTTCTTCTGTTTCTTTAACTCAGCTGCTCCTGCATCACTCCTTCTATTTTTCAACAAGTTATTCTTCTGCCATTTTCTTCTGCAACATGAGTCACTCCAGAAAAAAACAATAGAAAAGACTCTAATAACAATGTCTTTTTAAGAGTAACTGCAGGTGTGACTATTAATAATTTGTAAGCATGATCAAAACTTCATGTTATCCTACGATATGCCTTTTTAGTCAGTACATTCTGATTGCTCTGAGAGTTTCAATGAATGCTCTCAGTTTGGTATATAAAAGTATTTCTTTTCATGAAGGAGGGCTAATTTAGATTTCCTGTACTTGGAGAGAACCCAGTTGAACAGACAGGAGCCACTATGCTACTATCTCCACAGTTGCACAAGTAATCATGCTACACTGAAGTCTATTTGGATTTGCTAGCTTATACGTTTATTATCTCATGTATGATACCTCCAATGATGTCAACTAGGAAGGTGAATGTGATATCATATGATTTATTTTCATTTATTTAATTTTTGGTCTTTATAACTTTGCACCATTAATGACTAAATCATATAGAAATATTGAGCATCATATATATTCTGTTCATGAGTGTGGTTAAATGAGAATAGTGTACTATTGCAAGAAAAGAACAGATAAACAGTAATTAATGAAGATTTCCAGTTAGGTTGTATTATGATAATTAATATTACTATTGATATAATGATGTTCATTAACTGAAATTTGGTGTTATTTTTAGATAAATAGAGCTTAGGCACTCATAGTTTCCTCAACAAGATATTCAATAATTGCATTTTCAACTTATGAGTATGCACCTGGCTTTTCTTAAAGCCCCCAGCCCCTCAGGAATGGTTGTCCTTTATAAGCTACAGAGAAAACTGAATTTACCTGGTGAAGCACTACTGGAAATGTTAATTGAGTATTTGATATGTAGTAACAAAACTGTCCAACAGAACAGAGGAAAGAGTGAAGTAAACAAAGGAATATTTTACTAAGTACACACATAAAATACATGAGAAAACTGAATTTCTCTTTGGCTACAAGAGTTAAGTGGAAGTGGAAATCACTGAGGTCAGGACTTCTATGTGTGAATTCTAATCCTAACAAGATTAGACAAAAACATAAATACAGAGAGTTAAAAATGGTTATCCTTTCCTCCTTCTGGACACATTTTAGAATTCTACTTTTCTATCACTTTGAACTTAATCATGCTGATGTGACCTTCTCCAGCTAATACAATGTGAGCAGAAGTGAGACATTTCTAGACAAAAACTTTACGAGCCAATATACAATTTACAATATTCCCTTCCCACCACTTTAGAGATCAAGAAAATAGGCCAATATTTACTGAGAGCTTATTACGTTCTAGGTACATTTCTAATCATTCTCCACATATCTACTCAACCACTTTTCATTAATCCCTTTGAGATAGATACTATTATTAATCCATTGTGCAAAGGAATAAATGAGAGCACACAGTGGTTAAGTAATGTGCCCAAGATCATACAACTAGTTGGTGGCAGAATGTGTCCTCAGGCAGTTTCACTTCCTTGTTTATGCTGCACTGCTTCTAACGGTAAAGAAAGCAACCAAGAAAATGAACTATCTGAAGGGTACAACATTGACAGCACCAGCATAGCTGTTTCCTGCCTCTCTATAACCAGTACTAATTATTCTGGGTAAACAATAATAACTATGAAATATGTAGAGTACTGTATGTGTAATGTCTATGTTCATTCATCAATCAACAAACACTTATTATACAAATGTATGAGCCAAGCCATGGACTACATACTAGGTATGCATAATGCATACTAGGTAAATATCAGCACGATTCTGGCCTTTGTGCAGCCTTTGGTCTATTTCATAATAAAAACAAACTGATAGTTAAAATTTTTGACAAATTGAAGGAAAGAGACGATACACAGTAATGAAAATGGGGGAACCAACTTGCTGTACAGGTGAATGTGTAAGTATATATATGAGAACACACTAATGAAACATGATTACAAAATATGTTGAAAAGACACAGTCTATATTTATTGGCATTGTTCACCACAAGAAAGGTCATCAGCCTTTCATTTAACATGTCTTGTGTCCTGTTTGATGTTTTCCCAGTGATATATAGTACCGCAATGTGTTTGTGCATGCATATGTGCACACACACAAAAATCTCTTATCCATAACATGTAACCACACACATACTAGGCAACTTCAAAAAGTTCATGAAAAATGTTATTATGAAAACATTATGCATAGATTTCAATTTTTTTGCACCAAGAAGGATAAGACATTAGTTTGATAAGACATCAGTTTGAACAAAACCCCCATCAGAGCAATATAAATGCTGCTAAAACTGAACTAACAACAAGTACCAAATTTATGGTGAAGTTTGGGTGGAAGAATGATAAAATCATTGACAGCTAAAAAAAAGTTCATGGGGACAATTAAATCAATTAGAAATTTGCAAATTAGAAACTCGTATTTTACCCTTCTTTTCACAGGTGTTGATGGATAACTTATTAAAGAAGGAACGAACCAAATGTGGTGGCTCATGCCTGTAATCCCAGCACTTTGGGAGGCTGAGGTGGGAGGACTGCTTGAGCCCAAGAGTTCAAAACCAGCCTGGGCAACATGGTATGAACCTGTATCTACAAAAACTGAAAAAAAAAATTAGCAGGGAATGGTGGCACATGCCTGTGGTCCCAGTTATTCAGGAGGTGAGGCAGGAGGATAGCTTGTGCCCAGGAGGTCAAGGTTACAGTGACCTGTGTTTGCACCACTGTACTCCAGCCTGGGCAACAGGGCACAATTCTCTCAAAAAAAAGAGAGAGACAAGACAGTGTTGAAGATGAAGCTTGCAGAGGCAGAGGCAAATAACCTACAACAATTTATGAGGAAAAAGTTAATCTTGTTTGTACCCTAATTGAAGAGGACCAATGATTAACAGCACAAACAATAACAAATACTGTAGAAATCTCATCTGGTTTGGCTTACACAATTCCGAGAAATTAAAGTTAAGCAAACTTCCTACTGGATGGGTGCCAAAACCAATGCACCCATATCAGCTGCATATGAGAGCAGAGCTTTCAACAGAAATTTTAGACAAGTAGGATCAAAACCCTGAAGTATTTCTTTGAACAACTGTAACAGAAGATAAAACATGGTTTTACTTACTGTCCTGAAAACAAACTACAATAAAAGCAATAGCTATCAAGAGTTGGAAGTGGTCCAGTCAAAGCAAAAGTGGGCTGGTCAAGAGCAAAGCTCTTGGTAACAGTTTTGTGGCATTCTCAAGGCATTCTGCTTGTAGACTTTCTGGATAACCAAAGAATGATAATATCTGTTTATTATGAGAGTGTGCTGACAAAGTCAGCCAAAGCTTTAGCAGAAAAATGCCCAGGAAAGCTTCACCAGAGAGTCCTCTGACATGACAATGTTCCTGCTCATTCCCCTCATCAAACAAGTGCAATTTTGAGAGAGTTTCTATTGATTTGGCTCCTTGTAGCTTCTTCTGGTTTCCTAATTGAAAAAAATTTGTAAAGGGTAACCATTTTCTTCAGTTAATAATGTAAAAAAGACTGTACGGACATGTTAAATTCCAAGACCATCAGTTTTTTAGGGATGGACTAAATGGCTGGCATCACCATGTACAAAGGTGTCCAAACTTGATGGCATTTATGTTGAGAGATAAAGTTTTATATTTATTAATTCCTATTTTTTAATTCCATTTTTCTGTGAAGCTTTTGAAGTCCCCTGTTATACGGGATATATTTTAAACCATTACTACTGTTCTGACTCTTACCTATGTATTACTGACCACTTCTTTCAAGGTCTTTTTTCTCTGACACTCTTCCATCCTCCCTTACCTAGGGCTGTATATCATTACCTGGTTATTATATCAATTACATTACAAATTAATTGATGAAGTTCTTAAAAAAAGGCATCCTTCCTGCCTTTAAGAAGTATACTATCAAATTCTGACACTGTAAAGTTATAGTTCAGACAGACAAATCCTAGTTTTGAGCTCAATGTTTTAAAGCCAGGCTAATTTGTTCCTTCTCCATGTGATTGCTAAACACGGAAGGAAAGATGGGATTCTATAATCAGAATTGCAAATACATTACTAAGATACATTACAACTTTTTGTCTATATCATTTATTCCCGTGCATAGCAGTAGGAAATAGTTATTATTAATGACAATTCTTGATAAACTCTCTGAAACATTTTGGATTCACACCAGACAAAGATAGTAATAAATGCCAGTATCAAATGAAACAGGATTCCCAATTAATAATAATGAAACTTTAGGCAAAAAAGCATGAATATTATTAAAGTATAGGTTAGACTGTATAAGCTATAGTTAATAATTAGAAAAGTTTATTACAAACAAAATCAAATAAAGACATGAAAAAGAAAGTGGGTAGGAAAGTAAACATTTTGTCTAAAATTTTATTTCCGGTATGTGTTTCTTTTACTCAGTTAATACTTCATTAAGTTGCAGCCCTCTCTATACTTCCCTCTGTAGTTTCTGCTACCTTCAGCCTTCCTTTTCCCCTGTATTTCTCACTGCAGCAATAATATATTTTACTTTTTGGCATCACTTTTACTCCAAATTTACTTACCTATCAGAAAGAAAAAAGGATAGAGTCATTTGGTTAAAGTGTGATAACATATTATTAGTCACATAATATAAAAAAAATAAAACACCTAGGCATAAAGTACACTGTACAAGTAAACTCTTCACTTACAGTAAACTTTGAAATATCATGTTAATGTTACACAGTAGTTTTTTAACTTTTAAGTTGAGGGTTATATGTGCAGGTTTGTTACATAGCTAAACTTGTTTCATGGGAGTTTGTTGTACAGATTATTTCATCATCCATGTATTAAGCCTAGTACGCATTTGTTATTTTTCCTGATCCTCTCTGTCCTCCCACCCTCCACTCTCAGATGGGCCCCAGTGTGTGTCATTCCCCTCTATGTGTCTGTGTGTTCTCATTATTTAGCTTCCACTTACAAGTGAGAACATCCGGTGTTTGATTTTCTTTCCCTGTTAGTTTGCTAAGGATAATGGCCTCCAGCTCCATCAACTTCCCTGCAAAAGACACAATCTCATTCTTTTTTATGAATGCATAGCATTCCATGGTGTATATGTACCACATTTTCTTTATCTAGCCTATCATTGATAGGTATTTAGATCGATTCCATATCTTTGCTATTGTGAATAGTGCTGCAATGAACATATGCATGCATGTGTCTTTATAACAGAATTATTTATATTCCTTTGGGTATATACCCAGTTAATGGGATTGCTGGATCTAATGGTATTTCTGTCTTCAGGTTTTTCAGGAATTGCCACACTGTCTTCCACAATGGTTTAACTAACTTACACTCCCACGAACAGTGTATACGTGTTCCTTTTTCTCCACAACCTCATCAGCATCTGTTGTTTTTGACTTTTTAATAATAGCCATATTCTGACTGGTGTGAGATGGTGTCTCATTGTGGTTCTGATTTGCATTTCTCCTATGATCAGTGATATTGAACTTTTTTTCATATGATTGTTGGCTGTGTATATGTCTTCTTTTGAAAAGTGTCTGTTCATGTTCTTTGCCCATTTTTTAAATTGGGTTCTTTGTTTTTTGCTTGTAAATTTGTTTAAGTTCCTTATAGATTCTGGATGAGATCTTTGATGCATAGTTTGCAAAAATTTTCTCCTATTCTGTAGGTTGTCTGTTTGGTCTACTGATAGTTTCTTCTGCAGTGCAGAAGCTCTTTAAACAGATCTCATTTGTCAATTTTTGCTTTTGTTGCAATTGCTTTGGTGTCTTTGTCATAAAATCTTTGCCCATACCTATGTCCTGAATGGTATGGCCTAGGTTGTCTTCCAGGGTTGTTTATAGTTTGGGGTTTTCTATTTAAGTCTTTAATCCATCTTGAGTTTATGTTTATTTATGGTGGAAGGAAAGGGTCCAGTTTCGATCTTCTGCATATGGCTAGCCAGTTATCTCAGCACCATTTATTGAATAGAAAATCCTTTTTCCATTGCTTGCTTTTGTCAAAGATCCAATAGTTGTAGGTATCTGGTCTTATTTCTGGGTTCTGCATTCTGTTCCATTGGTCTCTGTGTCTGTTTTTGTATCCACTAAGGTGTTTTGGTTACTTTAGCCCTGTAGTATATTTTGAAGTTGGGTAGCATGATGCCTCCAGGTTTATTCTTTTTGCTTATGATTACCTAGTCTGTTTGGACTTTTTTTGGTCCTATATAATTTTTTTTTTTTTTTTTTTTTTTTTGCCAGGGGGCTGTAACACTCAGGGGAGTGGGCCCAATGTCACCGCCCCCGAGGGGGCAGAGGACAGGGCCCCCTGAGCCACCTTCCCTGCCGGTCCTATATAAATTTTAAAATAGTTTTTTTCTAATTCTGTGAAGAATCTAAATGGATAATAGGAATAGCATTAAATCTCTAAATTGCTTTGGTCAGTATGGTCATTTTAATGATATTGATTCTTCCTATCCAAGAGCATGGAATATTTTTCCATTTATTTGTGTCATCTCTGATTTCTTTGAGCAGTGGTTTGTAGTTCTCCTCATATAGATCTTTCACCTCCCTAATTAGCTGCATTCCTAGGTAGTTGATTCTTTTTGTGGCAACTGTGAATAGGAGTGCAATCCTGATTTGGCTCTTAGGCTTGACTGTTGATGATGTATAGAAATGCTAGTGATTTTAATGTTATGCAGTAATTTTTAAAGAAGGGGGTACATTTACACCAGAAATGTTATGGGAAACAGACACATGCATTTTTGATAAAGGGCAGAGCAAATAATTAAAGAGGAAGTCTTTATTCCGTCCTTAAAATAATTAATCATATCAGAGGCTTATAGCATTTTTTTTGAAATGATGCAGAAAGATCTTCTGAGAAGAGTATTAGATGTCATTATATTTTATTCTTTAATCTGTGTTTTATTTTGCTTTCTTCAAGAAAAGCAGTTTTTATAAGAACAAAAAAATTAGATATTCCTTTTTGTCTCTTGGGTATACTATCACTCCCTATAAGCCTAATTTTGTGGTATCTGAAGGAATAAAGTTGTTCTATAGTCTTTAAGGGATAATTTCAATGTGATAACTATAGATAGAAAAAAAAATACGCTGGGTGCAGTAACTCATGCCTGTAATCTCAGCACTTTGGGAGGCTGAGGCAGGTGGATCACTGGAGATCAGGAGTTCAAGACCAGCCTGGCCAACATGGTGAAACCCTGTCTCTATTGAACAAATACAAAAATTATCCAGGTGTGGTGGCGGGTGCCTGTAATCGCAGCCACTCAGGAGGCAGACTAGGAGGCAGAGGTTTCAATGAGCTGACACTGCACCATTGCACTTCAGCCTGGGCAACAGAGTGATACCTTGTTGGAAGGAAGGAAGGAAGGAAGGAAGGAAGGAAGGAAGGAAGGAAGGGGGGCAGGGAGGAAGGGAGGAAGGGAAGGAGGGGAAGCAAGGAAGAAAAGAGGGAGGGAGGGAAGGAGGGAGGAAGGAAGGAAGGAAAGAGAGAGAGAGAGAGAAAGAAAGAAAGGAAAAAGAAAGAAAGAAAGAAAAAGAAAGAAGAAAGAAAGAAAGAAAGAAAGAAAGAAAGAAAGAAAGAAAGAAAGAAAGAAAGAAAAGAATAAAAAAGCCCAAAAGCATCTAATCGGGTTCCGTATGCAACTGTAAGACATAAGAACAGGCATTTTAAGTGTGTTATCCAGGAAACTGAGCTCAACTCTCATAAAATATTTATTCACGATATTTATAAAATCTGAATTTCAACTAAAGGAACAAAATTAACAATTGAGTGTTCAGACAGAGCAGAAGAGTTGTGATTCTTGAGCTTTCCTTAATCTATGACTAAAAAGGAAGAGCCACTCCACTAGAGCACTGCCAGCTCTTCCTGTGATGGTTGGATTTCTTAAAGGTCACCAGGTGTGATCCTACATAAGGGACTTGACTGAAACATGGATAGAATTGAAGACCATTATTCTAAGTGAAGTAACTCAGGAATGGAAAACCAAACATCCTACGTTCTCACTCATAAGTGGGAGATGAGCTATGAGGATGCAAAGGCGTAAGAATGATACAATGGACTTTACGGACTCAAAGAAAAGATGGGAGGGGGTGAGGGATAAAAGACTACAAATTGGCTACAGTGTACGCTGCTCACGTGATGGGTGCACCAAAATCTCCAAATCACCACTAAAGAACTTATTAATGTAACCCAACACCACCTGTTCCCTCAAAAACCTATTAAAAAAAAGACAACAACAAAGATTTGGCTGAGGTGAATGGAAGGTTTCAAAGGTGAAAACATTTGAGGAGAAATTTAGTATACTGAGTATATTTTTTCACTTTGTTAACATGAAGGAAAAAAGTGGCTTCAAATATTTGAAACAATTAAACAAGAAGGCAGGGCTGGAGAGTGAAGAAGAGAAATAATTTGTTTGTAGCTTTACTCAATAAGCTCTCTATTACCACAAATGTGGAACTGCATTTTCACTCTTTGCATCTTTAAAAAGCTCTTCTTCTGATTCAGCCTTTGTTTTTTTCTGGGGGTGGCAGGGGCAGGAATAGCATACAAACCTTTTTAGAGCTCATATACACTCTTTTTCTTTTCCGCCAGTAGAGCTAGACTCTCAGTTTAAAGCAATCTTAGGGCCGAGATAATTACTTTAATCTTAATTAACAACATTGTAAAATTACTTGTGAAACATCTAATTCTATTGAGCAATTACCACACTTGGAAGAAAGCAGGCATTCTTTCATCTTAATAATTACTGCTATATTGAATAGGCTTACATATTTTTAGAAATTGTAATTAAAAATTCTTCCCCATGAGATTTCAAAATTTGATTACTGTTAGAAATCCCAGAGAAGAGGACTCACTTTTAGGAATATCCTTATGCTAAATTGCACAACTGTCAATTATTAGGAAACTACGTTTATCACTGCAAAATCAATGTTTCTTAAATCTCATAAAATATTTCATATTAAAGATGTCTTATTAGCTGTATCACATTTACAAGCCTGGTGTTAAAATTGTTAAGTTTATGATTTTTACTACTGTAATTCTCTAAACCTCAGTTCTTTCACTCACAAAATAGGAATAAAACCGATTTTATAAAACTGATGGAAGGAATATATGTAAAGTGTTTACCCCAGTGCCTGGCACATATAAGTAAGCAGCAGTAGCAGCAGCAGCATGAGCCAGTCTACTAAGATATGAGTTCAAATCTCAGCCCCGCCACGTACTAGATAAATGACATCTTCTCTGAGTATTCATTTCTCATCCATATGGATGTAATAGATCTTATAATGCTCTTTTCCTAGTGCTTGCCATGAGTCCACCAATAAATAGTAATTACAACAACTGTCACACAAACTAAAGAACATGTATTTTTGCATTTCTATTTCTACAACATATTTTCAAAAAATCCGAATGTTTCTTTCCAAACATAAGAATTTTTAATACAATATTTACTGAAGTGAAAGAAATACTGAAGTAAATTTCCTATCCTGCTTCTCAGGGTCCAGAGTGCCCTCTTTCCAATATCATTTCTCCTACTGCATTATTTAGAATCTTTACTCCCTTCTGACTGTTTCCTCCAAGCTTGTGTTCTTCGTTCCTAGTTCTATGGTATTCTTATCATTAAAAGGTTAATGCTTATCGAATTGGCAATTAATTGTGTATTCTTCTTTGCTATATTTCTAATGTTTCTAATATTTACTTTGTATCACATGCCAGTCCTCTCTCTAAAACACTCTTGCTTGTAAATTTGGCAATTAATCATTGTATTGTTCTTTTTTGGATCTCAACTGTTCATTTCACGCCTCATGCATTTTATACCTTGACATTCTTACTAGATTGTAAGCAACAAGAGATCAGAATACTTATCTCGTGAAGCTTTGTAACTCTATAGTACTTATAACAGTGTTTGCAAATAATAGGCAGCAATTATTAATATTTGTTATTAATCATATTAACATTAATAATGTTATCTTAAAACATGCCAATAAAAGTTTAATTTATTTTAGATATTAATTATTTATTAATATTTGGTAATGTAATTACTGTTTTACAGTCCTTTCATGTAACAAAAGTAGATATAAATTTTAAAACAAAGTTATGACAGAATAGTCTTCAAAAGGCAGAGGAAAGCTACTAAGTATTAAACATTAAGGATTAAACATCATGGATATCCTATTTTGCTTCTCTACTAAGTGAGGTGGAAGTAGTTACAAAACTTCTGATAATGGAACTAAAACCATCACTTTTTAAGAAGCTTATCACTGTTTCGTAGGAGGGAATTATTTGCCAACAACACTTTTAGCCCAAATAGGAAAAGACAACACAGTAAATTAAGAATATGGTGACAATTTAGTCTGCCTTTGTGAAGTTTGCTTTAGGCTATGCAATCATCTCAGTAATTAAATGCAATCTGGCCTATTTGTAATTGATTATTTCTGATATTTACGAGGTATGCCAAAGAAAAATGTTTCCATCCTCCCAAAAAGTTATCTAACACATCTGCTTTTAAACTAATTAAAAAGTGTACTTGTTAGTTTTACAATTAACTTTCTACTTACAAAAGCTCTTAACTTGGCTGAAGTTTTCAATTTTGTGCCCATTCAGAAAACAATCAAACTCTCCACACTCTGTACTTTGGTTCTTTTCCTATAAATGTCAGTCTTTAAAAATATAAGCTATTTTAAAAGTAATGTTCTCTCCCTGACTTATATTTGCCACATTAAGATATTATGATAAGAAAAGACCAAGAAAAAAAGCTGCCAGTTCAGTATCCACATAGCCATCTTTTCATTATGTTTTTTTTTCCTCCAAGTTCTCATTAATCTGGATTTTTTTAAAATGGCATTCACAATAGAGAAATGATTTTGTACTTTTTAAAAAATAGATATTTATAGATAACATTTAAATTTGAACTCATTTTTACTATTTAGGTATAAAATATTTTTCTAAAGATCAGTATAAAAGATGTGTTTATATAATATAAATATATTTAAGTATTTACTTCAAGATTTGTGTCTGTTGTTGCAATTCTATTTAAATTAAATTTTATATTAAAATATCTGAAATATTTTCTTGTTCACCTTTTGAAGTGGTTTTAAACTATTTTCCCAATTTAGATAATTCTCAGAATATATTTTTACTTATTTCATCTCAGTATCTAAAATTTAAATAGTTCAAATAAAATTAATGATAACATGTTAATAAAAACCCAAGATTTTGCACACACAGGTTACACGACCTATAATTATGGATGGACAGCTGCACTCAGTAATTAATTTCATTATTTCCTCTTCACAGAAAGGCAGCTTATGTATTTAAAACAATGGCATATAACATGACTAGAAAACTCAGCACACACTTCACAACTCACTAATCCATAGTCCATTGATTTGACCTTCAACTGAAGTTTTTTTCTCAATCTAAATACAAATAATGAGCATAAAACGATGTACATTTAGCTGACAATAAATGACCTCTGCCTTCCTAAAAGCACATTCTTTTCAAAGCAATAGACAGATCTTATTGATTCTGAACTATTTAAAGATGGCAATGACCCGTTGTAAAATAGCTAGAAGATTTTCTCTTATAGATGTCTTAAGATAGAGCCATAGAAGGTATAACAAATGTTTTAGAATACATTTAGGAAGACTTGATTAAGTATCTTTAGGGACTCTGAAGTTTTTCACAAAAGTGGAAATCTAAAGTAAACAAACTGTTTACTGTTTTGGTACTCAACATGTCCTAAATTCATTTGACCACACACTATTTTATTAATAACACTTATTGACAGCCTTTTGATTATACTTCGGAATGTGTTGTCAGGGAGATGGTGATTCTTCACATAAAAGTATCATTTACCATGAGTCAGGGGTGCTAAGCATGTTAGCTCAGTCATGCCACCTCCTACTTGCTCATAAAGGCAAAGGTCTTTTCTGTCTTATCAGTGCTGTATTCCCATTGCTCAGAAATAGTGCTTGCTACAGTGTCTGTTTTTGAGTGACTAACATGCTCTAGCAACTGTGCTAGGAGTTAATACAATAAAGATTAATAAGGAGTATTTTCTACTTAAAAGCTTACAGTATTGTGGAGAGGAGAACAAATATTTAAATAATTACAATATAATGCAATCAATGTTTGAATAAAGTACTTTGAGGGCACATGTGAAGGAATTATGAATTCTGCTGGGCCAAAAAGAGACATATGATGTTAGAAATGAGCTTTTTAATGATAAAGAGGAATGTGCCATGTGGATGAGGAAAGCAGGGCTACTTACCTTGGAGAACAGCCGCACTAAAAAAGAATGAGCCTAAAAATCATCCAACTCCCATGAAAACAATGGTTTCTCAGTGCTTTTCTCCCTTTCTCCTAACACAGGAGTGCTCCACAAATGAATACATGAATTTTGGTTGAGGCATTATCTGAATCCCATTCCAACATTTCCAGAGAACATTCTAGAATATAATTCCAGACTACAAATGGAATAATATAGAAAAGTTTCTTGTGGATTGAGGCAGTAAGGGGAGGGAGGTTTGAATCAGATTTTATAGAGCTCCCAGGCCTGCTTCAAGTTTTTTCTATCTTCTTTGGTAATACGAGCTCTAAGGTTCTTTCCCCTCACTGTTTCTCTCAAGGTTGTGATATAATTCTCAAAAAATATATATCATTTTTCTTGCTCTGAGAAAAACTGGGGCATATTAGATGTCTCTTTTCTTTTTTGTGATTCTCATTAAGCTAATTTTTCTGAGTAACAAATAAGAGCCATGCACTACATTATATCCCTTAAACATAATTCTTACAATAGTTTTATGATATATGTCTTAATACCCAAATTTCATAGATAAGCAAAGGAGGCTGAATAAATCATATACCAAGCCCAGCCAGCAAATTCGGTACAGCCATACCTTGTTTCATTGCTCTTCAATTTATTGTACTCACATATACTATTTTTTTTTTTTTTTACAAATTTAAGAGTTGTAGCAACCCTGCATCTAGCAAATCTATCGTGGCATATTCCTGACAGCATATGCTCACTTTGTGTCTCTGTCACATTTTAGTAATTATTGCAACATTTCAAAAGCTTTCATTCTTATTATATGTTACGGTTAGTTGTCAGCAGTCATCTTTGATGTTACCATGATAACTATTTTGGGGTACCATGAACTGCACCCACTTAAGTTGGTAAATTTATTCAATAAATGTTGTGCATTCTGGCTGCTACATCAACTGGTGGTTCCCCTGTCCCTCTCTATCTCCTTGGGCTTCCCTATTCCTGGAGATACAACAATACTGATATTAAGCCAATGAATACCCCTACAGTGGCTTCTAACTGTTCAAGAGAAAGGAAGAGTCTCATGTCTCTGACTTTAAATCAAAAGGTAAAAATGACTAAGCTTAGTGAGGAAGATATGTTGAAAGCTGAAATAGGCCAAAAGTGAGATCTCTTACTCCAAATGGGTAGCCAAGATGGAAATGCAAAGAAAAAGTTCTTGAAGGAAATTAATAGTGCTTCTCTAGCAAACACATGGATGATAAGAAAGCTTAGATGGTTTGGCTCTGTGGCCCCACACAAATCTTATCTTGAATTGTAATCCCCATGTATTGAGGGAGGGACCTGTAATGACTGGATCATGGGGGCAGTTTCCCTCATGCTCTTCTCCTAATAGTGAGTGAGCTCTCATGAGATCTGATGGTTTTATAAGTGTTTGGAAGTTCCTCCTTCGTTTCTCTCCCTCCTGCTGCCTTGTGAAGAAGATGGCTGCTTCTCCTTTAACCATGATTATAAGTTTCCTGAGGCCTCTCCAGATGAGCAAACTGTGAGTCAATTAAACCTCTTTCCTTTAATAAATTGCCCAGTCTCCAGCGGTATCTTTATAGCAGTGTGAAAACAGACTAATACAAAGGCAAAATAGCCTTATTGCTGATATGGGAAAGAGTTTTAGTGGCCTGAATAGATCACACCAGCCACAACATTTCCTTAGCCCAAAGCCTAATCCAGAGCAAAGCCCTATCTCTTCAATTCCATGAAGGCCAGAAGAGTTTGAAGGAGAAGAGGTTGTTTCATGAGGTTTAAAGAAAGAAGCCATCTCCATACCATAAAAGTGCAAGATGAAGTAGCAAGTGCTGATGTAGAAGCTGCACAAGTTATATAGATGATCTAGCTAATATCATTGATGAAGGAGGCTACACTAAGCAACAGATTTTCAGTGTAGATGAAACAGCCTTATATAGGAAGAAAATGCCATCTAAGACTTTCATCGCTAGAGAAAAGTCAAGGCTTGGCTTTAAAGCCTCAGAGGCATGACTCTTTTATTAGGGGCTAATGCAGCTGTTGACTTGAAGTTGAAGCCAAAGCTCATTGACCATTCTAAAATTCTAAGGCCCTTAAGTGTTACGCTAAATTGAGTCTGCCTGTGCTCTAGAAATGGAACAATCAAGCCTAGTGACAGCATATTTGTTTACAGCATAGTTTCCTGAATATTTTAAGCCCACTATTGAGACTTACTACTCAGAAAAAAAGATTTTCAAAATATTACTGCCCATTGACAAGGCACTTGGTCACTGAAGGGCTTTGATTGGAGATGTACAAGGAGATGAATATTGTTTTCATGCCTGTTAACACAACATTCATTCTATAGCCCATGCATCAATGAGTCATTTCAACTTTCAATTTGTTATTTAAGAAACACATTTTGTAATGCTATAGCTGCCATAGATAGTGATTTCTCTAATGTATCTGGGCAAAATAAGTCGAAAACCTTCTGGAAAGGATTCACCATTTCCATTGCCATTAAGAACAGTTGTGAACCATGGAAGGATGTCAAAATATCAACATTAAGAAGAGTGTGGAAGAAGTTGATATCAACCTTCATGGATGACTTTGAGAGGTTAAAGATTTCAGTGGAGGAAGTCATTGCAGATATGGTAGAAACAGCAAGAGAACTAGAATTAGAAGTGAAGCTTGAAGGTGTGACTGAACTGTTACAGCCTCATAATGAAACTTTAAAGGACGAGGAGTTGCTTCTTATGAACAAAGACAGTGGTTTCTTGAGATGGAATTTCCTCCTGAAGATGCTGTGAACATTGTTGAAATGACAATAAAGCATTCAGAATATTCCATAAGCTTAGTTGATAAGGCAGCAGCAGGGTTTGAGAGGAATGACTCCAATTTTGAAAGAAGTTCTATGGCAAAATGCTATCAAACAGCATCACATACTGCTAAGAAATCTTTTGTGAAGGGAAGTCAACTGATGTGGCAAACTTCATTGTTTTCTTGTTTTAAGAAATTGATAGAGCCAGCTCAACCTTTAGCAGATATCAGCATCAAAGACCCTTCATCAGCAAAAGATTATAACTTGCTTAAGTCTCATATGATCGTTAACATTTTAGCAATAAAATATGTTTAAATTAAGGTATGTTCCTTTCTTGGACATAATGCTATTGCATACTTAACAGATTTCTGTATAGTGTAAACTGGGAAACCAAAAAATTCATGTGACTTGCTTTATGGTGATATTCAGTGCATTGTAGTGTTTGGAACTGAACCCACAATATCTCTGACATATGTGTGTATTCAATAAAAATGTACCTATTTAATGACTATTCTGTAACAGGAACTCTTTCTAGGAGCTGGAGATACAGCACTGAACAAGACCAAAGAAAGGTCTCTGCCTTCATGAAGTTTACATTCTTCTGTAGTTAAGCAGAGTATGTGAACAATACTTTTGGATAATGGTAAGTATTATGAAGAAAATAAATCTTAGTCATGAGATGAAGATGGACTAGAAATATTACACACAGTGTGGTTGGGGAAAGCCTCTATGAGAAGTTGATATATGAGCTGACAGCTCAGTGATGAAAAGGATCTAGCCACCCAAAGATTAAGGTAAAAGCACTGACAGTAGAGAGAGTCTGCAGGGAAGGCATTAAGTTGGATATAAGCCTGGTGTGTTTAAGTAGCAGAAACAACATTAGTATGGCTTAAGCCTAGGGAATAAGGGGATCAAATGTGTTCTGAAAGTTAGGCAGGGGCAAATTCATTTGGGGCCTTGAAGGAGTCTTTGAAGGTTTTAAGAAAGGGGTAGTAATAAGATTAAATTTATACTCTATCTTACTTTGGCTTCGATGTGGGAAAAAATGGTAATGTTAAAGTGGAAGTTGAAAGACAGGTTATCAAGATAAGTGTAGAAGTCCAAGATGAAGACAATGGTGGAGCATAGCATTGAAAACGAAGAGATGAGGTCAGAAACGAAAGATCTTTCATAAATAGAGCCAACGGGACTATCTGATATAATACAGGGGCACAGGGAAGGTTGTTGGAGGAGGGGTAGAGGACAGAAATGAATGAAAAATTACTCCTAGTTGGAGTTCTACTTGGAGGAGTAAACTCCTCATAAATTGAATCTCCTACAGATAGCCACAATAAAATCTGAACAAAACAGAAGTAACAACAATGTGAGTATTCCAGGGAGTAAACAAAAATAGTCATTTGGAGGTGAGTAAAATTTGAAGGAATTGGTGAGTTACCCATTTCTGAGCAGTTGGATTGAGTACAACTGCAGTCCATAGCAATGGTGCAGGGTGATAAGCTGTAAATGAATCCATATGGTTGCAAGATTTCTATGTTTTACATAAAGTGATACACTATTAACTCTACGTAGACTGAAATTTAAGGATTTATAAAATAAACTCTAGATAACCACTAAAAATATGCTGCAAAAATACACAGCAAAAATCTAATATATAAATTAAAATGAAATTCTAAAAAATATTAAAATAATTCAAAAAAGAATGAAAGGGAGAATAGAGAACAAACAAACCAGAAATAAACAGAGTAGACACACAGAATCAAATTGTAAAAATTCAGAGCTAAATCCAATCACATCAATAATTATAATTAACACTAATAAACTAAACATTCTAATTAGAAGGCAGAGATCAAAACAGATTAAAAAGCAATACCCACTAGGTACAGTGGCATGCACTGATAACTCCAGCTACTTGGGAGGCTGAGGCAGGAGGTTTGTCTGAGAGAGGAAGTTTGTCTGAACCCAGGAGTTTGAGGCCAGCCTGGGCAACACGGCAAGACCCTGCCTCAAAAAAAAAAAAAAAAAAAAAGCAATACTCAACTATATGCTGAGTGTTCACAAAATGCACTAAAAATATAGACACAGATGAGTTGAAACTAAATGAATAGAAAAAGCATATAAATAATAAGCATAAGATGCCAGAGTAGCTATATATATTATTATCAGCCAAAGTTTGCTTTAAAACAAGTACTATTACCAGAAATAAGAAGGATATTTAATAATGAGAAAGAGTTCAATTATTGAAGCAATATAATATTCAAAAATGTGTAGTTAGTCAGTAACAGAGCCTGAAATACATGAAGCAAAACTGACAGAATCATAGGAATAAAAAATCTCAAAATGATATTAGAAGATTTTAACATCTCTCTTTCAATAAGTACAATGAGTAGACAAACTTATTAGTAAAGACACAGATAGTCTGAAACATACTATCAACTGTGTTGACCTAATTTAAATTTATAGAACACTATGCTCAATGAGTGAAAAATGTACATTATTTTCCAGTGAACATGGTATGTGTATTAGTCTGTTTTTGCTCTACTATGAAGAAATACCTGAGACTGGGTAATTTATGAAGAAAAGACGTTTAAGTGGCTCACAGTTCTGCAGGCTATATAGGAAATATAGCATCTTCTGCTTCTAGGGAGGCCTCAGGAAACTTAAAATCATGGCAGAAGGTGAAGGGGAAGCAGGCATGTCTTACATAACTGGAGCAGAAAGAAGAGAGAGAAGGGGGAGGTGCTATACACTTTCAAACAACCAGATCTCATGAGAACTCTATCAGAGGAATAGCACCAAAGGGGGAAATCCACCCCCACGATCCATTCACATCCCGCCAGGCCCAACCTTCAACACCGGGGATTATAATTCAACATTAGATTTGGGCAGGAACACAGACCCAAACCATATCAGTATGTTTGACAAAATACGTTATATGTGCTGTCCAATAAAACAATCTTCAAATTTAAAATAATTGATATTATACAGAATATGTTCTCTGACTACAATGGAGTTGAAGTATAAATCAATAACAAGATCTCTATGAATACTCCAACTATCAGAAAATTAAACAACATACTTCTAAATAATGTGGTTACAAAAGAAATTGAAAAGTAGAAAGCATCTGAAACTCAATGATAATGGAAGTAAAACAGATAAACATTGTGAGATGCAGTTAAGGCAGTGTGTAGAAGGGAAAGTAGCTTCAGATATTTATATATTTTAATAAGTAGAAAGATCTAAAACCAATGACCTAAGCTGGTACCTCAAAAAATGAGAAAAAAGGAACAAAGTAAACCTAATGTAAGTAGAAAAAGAAAATAATAAGGATAAGAGAAGAAATCACAAAGAATTATCTGGTAGAGAATTTGCTATTTTAGCTGGTTCCATGTCTAGCATAGTTTTGGAAATCTCCCAGGAAGTGAGTTCGTGTTCTGTGTTTGTATACATGCATATGTTATGTGGAGGAGATACCCAGATCTAAAATGAATGAAATGTCTCATTGTTTTCCAGTGAGTTTGCTCATGTAGCAAGAAAAATACATTTATATTAATTCTTTGAATTTGTTGGTAAAGCAAAATTGAACCAGTTTTTATTTGATTTGGAAAATCTTTACAACTTAAAAAATATTTTTAAACATTACAGCTTTGCTGTAATATTTAAATTTCATCAATGATCACATATATACTTGAAGCTCTACTCTAATACCAAAAAGAAGAGAGGAAAAAGGCAGGAGGGAGAAGTAAGGGAGGGAAGGAGAGAAGAAAGGAGAGAATTACACTTTCCCTTGTGTTTTGAAAAGACAATCCTTTCCTTCTAGGTAAAGAAATACATACATGTCTGTTTTCAGAAGGAAGCCTTTCAGATCTGTGCAGTGTTCAGCTGAAGGGCGTGGTGCAGATAGACCAATCCATCAGTGATTGGGAGCAAGAGAGAAAATAATAAGCTAAGACATTTTCTGGATTCAATTAATCCCATATTTGCCTACAAAAAGAGGTACAGATAAGCTAAATAAAGTCTCTGCTTTTCTGGAAGGGAAGGATATGCTGTTTCCCCCCATTTAGTACATCTGTGTCTATACGATGATATAAAATAGTTCAAACAGGAAGGTGAGCCTTAGTCATCTCGGTATTCTGCATATTATAAAAGAATACCTAGAATGGGCTGTTGGTCTCTAGGATAAAACTCCTGGCAGCAAAAGTAGTAGCTGCACTGTTTAACACATAGCCCGAGGGAAAATAAGCCAATTAGAGAATAACTTCTCTGATTAGGTGCATAACTTGAGCCTGGGTTTGCTCTGTCTAATCAAATACAAATCTGAATGAAAGGGAGACAACATTCAAAGATATACAATGTATTTCATACTTCCTTGTTTTAACTTGGAAAAACATAAACTAAAATTGTATTTCTAATTGTCTTAGTGTTTTAGCTATTTCTATAGTTGCAAATTTGGATATCACTGGTATCATTTACATATAGATATTTCAAATAGAAAAAAGGATGTTTTAGAGGTACCTAAATTTTCCATAAATGTTTGAAACTGAAAAAACAAAAAGGGACTCTAAATTTAAATAAATAACTCAATAACATAATCAGAAAATTTTCTGAAATAAATGAATGTTTCAAATGATGTTTTGGATTCCAATTTTCACCAAATAAAACAATAAAGCATACCAAACATTGATTTAAATGTTTGGCAATGAAAGCTAAGTTATTATTTTCTACTTATTGTAGGACACAATTATCCTAATTTTTGGAGTATTGTACCTCTTATAATTTATTTCAGCTGGGATAAAGAAAAACTCCAGTGGAAGCTCTGCAATTATAGATTTAGTTGTCCACCAGGAAAATTTTTAAAATCATTTTTTAAAATGTGCTATAATGTGTTTTGAGAGGCAGCTTCCATTACTGCTCTAAGTTAACTGTTTAAGGTATTGTACAGGGAAAAATAATCTATTATAATTGTTATCTTTCCACTTTAGGATAACTGGACAAATTATATTGATTAAATACAATTTAAAACCAGTCAGTCATATGGGTAGGACTAGTCTAGTGCGGTTGTAAAAAAGCAGCTTCTCAGAAAGAATGTAGATCATAATTACTGAATAGGACTCCGAAAGCGCTAACTCTGGATAGCCAACCAATATAACTATAACAGGAACTAATTCCCACTGGAATGTTCAACTGTGACCTGGGAGGTCATTAATAACCACAATGTGTCCTATTTGGACCTCCCTTTTGAATACTGCTAACTCAACTGAGTTTTTAACTTCTGTACCTCAAAACATCTTTGGTCTAGGTATAATCATCATTCTTAATTTGCAATTACCTAGGGCAAAAAAAAGTCCCACTTATTCAAAGACTTGACTTCAATTTTTACTTTCTGATCACTCCAGGTTTCACAGTAGCTTTGATCTGACATTTGTACCATTAGCATGGTTCTTAGGTACAACCCTGGGGATTGAGTATGTTTTGCAAACCATAATTTTTCTCACATTAGAAGATTAGTATGGTGGAGCTACTTTGTATTATTTTATGTCATTCCTAGTAGCATTCAGATTCTACTCCATAATCAAATAAATTAGTATTTCTGCGAAGAAATGTATAAATATTGATTCTAATGGGATAAAGGCAACAAAAAAACCCATATATTGGCTCAAGTCATATTTTGCCACCAAATGTTTCCTATAGACATAATATAAAATTTACATATTTCAGGACTTTTAAAGGGATTGGTGATCTATAACAATTCACTAAGTTCTTATCCCTTTTTGGTCCAACCACTTGAATAACTGCCTTATTTCCTTATTTTATTTTTCAATAATATTATTCAGTTGCCTTATTACAGTTCTAGCAAGTAAATATAAACCTTTTCTTTTGCTTTCATTTTCATAAATGATTAAATCATAATCTTATCAGTCTCCCTGAATTCTTCTAAATAAAATTAGTTAAAATACTGCATGTGAAATACAAATATAATATTTGTAAAAAAGTTTAATTTTATTCATTTATAATATAAAATCTAAGAAAAACAGTGTGCTTGTTATACCTTCTACCAAGCAGACTGCTATTGTTCTTACATCTCCCCTATATACAAATTGTAGCTCCACTACTGACCAAACTCAGATTCGGAAGTAGCATTACATGTGTGGTATTGCTTACGACTGAGATAGAAATAAAACTAAATTCAGTTGTATAGAAGACTAATTCGCAAAATTAACATATATTCCTGAAGAAAATTTAGTAAGAAATAACTTCCTGATGATTTGGTTTGACAATCAATGCCAGAGATAGTTTTCAATTAATCTATGTAAATTTCCTTATTTCACTTGGTTAGATATTTTAAGTATAGTGCTGATAAGAATCAAGTGAACAGAAATTACCTTTCTGAATTCCTTTTATGTTCCATGTTTCCAATATTCTTATTTATTTATATACACATCCTTCATGCATTTACAATTATTATTTACCTATAAACACCCATGTAAATATTAACACACATGTATAATATTCTTTTAAGCAAAACTTAAGTATGGAACTAAATAGCAAAGCAAAGTAAACTTGTAGAATGTACAACAAATTTGTAAATTTTTAACCATCCTCATCATTCAGTCTTTCTGAATTATCTATCTCTCTTTCAGACAACTTCCTTTGTATCTATAATAACAATCGCATAACTACAATTTCAAATTCTTCTAAACGCACAACATGAAACTCAAGTAATAAAGAAAAGAAGACTTGGTATACCCTTAAAGTGAGCTATTATCTCTAGAAACCTTTAAGCTATATGTAAAGTCTTTGTTTGTTTGTTTTTGAGACCAAGTCTTGCTATGTCACCCAGGCTGGAGTGCAATGGCGTGATCTTGGCTCACGTTGCAACCTCTACCTCCTGGGTTCAAGTGATTCTCCTGCCTCAGCATCCCGAGTAGCTGGGATCACAGGTGTGTGCCATCATGCCCGGTGACTTTTTCCATTTTTAGTAGAGAACGGGTTTCACCACGTTGGCCAGGCTGGTTATGAACTTTTGACCTCAACTGATCCATCCGCCTTGGCCTCCCAAAGTGCTGGGATTTCAGAGTGAGCCACCGTGCCTGGACTGTAAAGCTTTCTTATGGCACAGGACAAGTGATTTAAGAATGTTCAGGTAAGTATGAAGGAATAAAACCATTACTCCGATTCAATCAGGCATTTTTTGTACAGCAGCAATATTAAGAAAATGACAACATGTACATTCATAAAATAAAATATAAAAAAAATGGAGATAATATAATTTCAAATTCTTCCAAGAAATATAAAATCTAGGATTTAAAAGGTGGTGCTTCCTTTACTACTTTGATAAAAACAACATTTTCCAAAAAGTCTTCTTAAAGGCCTATTATGCTCAAGATACCTATTAGTGCAAGGTACTTGCTAGCGGATTTTTGTTTTCAGAAAGTGTATAATTTCTAAAATAGCATTATTTTTAGCATTATTTAAGTTTCCCCATTTCAGTCCCCCACTTCACAAGAATCAATTTCGATGCACTTGAGTCTTCTATCGAGCCCTGACTCTTCTGACAGATAACATTTAGTGCCTTTTCTCTGCAGGCATCCATTCTCTAATTGTTTACTCAAGTATTTTAGCAAACACTGCAATTCTACTAGTTTCCAATTTGAGAAAGAACAGGAATATCTACTTTACTGAATTTAAGTTCTTTAAAAGTTTTGTCCTTGTATTTTCTTGTGTCTGGCTCCAAATGGATTAAAATCTCCAAAGAAAAAGAAACTGTTAAGGCCCTTATTTTTGCCTTTGAGAAATTAGAAAGAATCCAAATATATCTACCCTGAGTGTCAACTGCATTAATTTGCATAGAAAAAATATTAGCACGGAATAGGTCTTAAGTCTGCCACTTCCTGAGTATTTATTACACTGGGATATTTTTATTGCACCTAGAAAATAAGTACACATGAATGAGAAGTGATGAATGGACTCATCTAATATGCCAATAAGTTTCAAAAATTAAAACATAAATATTCAAAATAATCTTAGAATAAATATTGTACAAATATATGTTCTAAAACAAAGACTATATATATCAGAGAGTGCTGAGTGCTATTTGTGTACAAACACACACAAACACACACACACACAGCCTGCAAAAGACATAAACCATAGAAATGATGAGAGGACATGTTACATACTAGAAAAAACTGTAATCTTAGCCAGAAAAATTACTAAAATGAGGGAACTAAGACAGAGTAATAAAATTAGTATACTCAGTTAGCAGTTGAACCATTTACAAAAAGGACCACTTTATCTGTGCTCTTTTCTTTTCCAGACTCCAATAAACTGCCATTATATTCCTTTTAAATGGTTCCATTACAAGGATTCTATCACAGTAGCCTAATCTCTTGATAATTATAATAGATGCTTGCAATCAAAGTAGGAATCATTTAAAATAGGAAGGAGAAAAGCTGTCTTCCATCAAACTCACAGTAGTTCTGTGACTTCTGAAGCATTCAGATATAACACAGCATTGTATCTAATCTTGTTAAAAAAATTAGAAAATCCTAGATCAATGATCATTTGAATTGAGGAATTTTAGCATTTTTGTGTTTCAAAATTTTAACTTTTGTTAATAGTAAGAAATAGAGAGACATCTTTGCTTAGAATACAAATTTCTATAATTTAAATAATAAAAGATTTGATTAGAGATGTAATATTTCCTTAGGGGGAAAAAGTAATAGTTATCATAGAAAACTGTATAATGATTACCTATTCACAATGCTTATGGGCTTAAGGAAGTATTATTTTCCTAGAAGACAGTACAACTCAACAAAGAAGCTGGGACTGAATTTACTTGAATAAACAATACTTTCCAGAGATCATATAAGTACCAAAGGCTGATAAAATTACGGGAAATGACTATGAATGATCAGAATGGCTTTCATCTGCATTTTGTTAGACCAAGAATTGATTTCACTTTTCAGCTGTGAACAGCAAGAGCCCAGCTGTGGTCAGAGTGGGAGCAAACTGTGAACCAGGGTTACATTCAAGAAGGAATTGTTTACCAAAAGAAAAAAAGAAAAAACACCAGACGTTTCAATAAGTCGTAGCAAAAAAATCTACTCTTTCTAAACGTTTAGAGAAATATATGTAGGAGTTTCCACAAACTGTCAAAAGTGGAGGATCTAATTTATAACAAAATGAAACCTTTGTGCTCAGTTGTGGGAATAAATAGAATTATGAGAAGAAAATAAACAAAGAGAAAGAAAATATAAAATATAATGCCTTCAAGGCAGAAACAACTACATTTTACTTGGTATTCCCAGATGTGCTAAGAGGAAATTTATGACAGCACACTGAAAAGCAAGATTCCCTTTGTGAAACCTTTCACATTTATTTAACTAAGCACAATCACTGAAAATGACCTTTCTCCAAACCCTTCACAGCAGTCTTAAAATGATCTAAAATGACTGCCAGATATTCTTTAAATAACATTACTTAACTAAAAGTCATTACCCAGGGGAAATATTAAAGTGCTGGCAAGTAAATACAGATCTATTTTCAGCAAAATATAACATAGGCTTAATAAAAAATTGATAACATATTAAATATCTTTGTCAAAAAAGCTAACATACAATATGAATTATCTTAGTTTTTTAGAATTGGTGGGGAATATATGGTTTCCATATTCTAAGCATCTTATTTGCCTCTTAATGCAGAGAACTGTCACAAAATCTAAAAAATAATAATGTTGCTTAATAGTAAAAATTGTATGAAAAAGTGTTACACACAGAAGGCTTTCCAAGACATGTTTTAAATAAGTAAACTAAATTTCTATTTTTGCCAAAAGTAATAAATTTCTTTATGTAATTATTCCACCTATTGTCAAAATGAATACATAAGGTTTGGTCATCTTTATTTTCTCTTTTTATTTATATTCAATGTTAAGATCAAAGGTTACCCAGTAGGTTGAGAATAGACAGAGGGGGAAAAGCATAGGTCAGGAATAACTGATAGTTAATTTAAAAGATGTATACTTGTGGATTCAGAAATTTTAAAAAATTCTATCATTTCATAACACATTTCTGTTTCAGTTAGCAAAAACTGGACATACTCTGGGGGAAAGATTTTCCTCTATTAAGAGGATGATTAGTTCAGTAAATCATGGCTTTCAGATAAAGATGATTACTATATCTCCTTGCAGGGAAAAGGAGAAGGGGATAGGAGGTTCATTTCACCACAAAGTAATTATGCTGAGCCAGAGCGTTACCATTTATCATGGCTGAAAGATGACACTCACTGTTAGCCAAGGGAAACTGCTACTCAAATGCTCCTATCTAGATCAATACACCATGCATTTTTTTTTTCCCTAGCACAAAGTAATTATACAACAGGAACTTCGCAATCAATACCTTTTCAGGCTAACTTAAAGTCGGGTATGCAGCATGAAGGTATGGTACTGTCAGCTGTCACTGAAGTCTACCCCATTAAATCCAAATTAAGCCTGTTTTCTTGTGCTGTTAATCAAATCTTTTCTAGTGTTATTTTAAAACCTCAATACTGGTTCCTGATAAATAAGAAAGTGTTGTCAGTTTTTTGTTTTCGTTTTTGGTCATAACGCATATCAAGTTACTACTGACCATATGACAACATAGAAGAGTTGCCATTAATTAATCCATTAGTAATTTTCAAGGAAATAAAAAGAAAAGAAGGAAAGAAATCAATTCACAAGAAAAAAAAAAACAATCAATTGTCCCTACTCAATGAAAACTAAAATACTTCTGGAAGCATGTGTCTTAACCTTCCAGTTGAGGCTCTGACCTTCTTTCAATTTCTAAGACCCATAAACAGCACATCTATAATTTAGCAATGTGAAATTGAATTTTTTTCAAGATAAACAACCTTTTTAATTAGGGAGGTAGAATATATATGATTCTACACACGTGTATTTTATACACAGGGATAAAAATAGTTGTTATAATCATTTAAAAATCTATCCAAATGTCAATTTGACAACTGCTTTCTATTAGATAGAGCTTAGTCTTATAAACCAATCTAATATATCAGAAAAGGTTAAAGGGCATGAAAAAAATCACTACTTCAGTGAAAAAAATTTTGACATCCAATTTTCAAGCTGATTTATCAGTGGAAAGCTAAAATTGATAGGTTGCCATTACTGGGGAGCAGCCTGTCTAAGAAAGCTGTTACAAAACCTCTCGTTTTGATTTAGCTACATTAATCAATACAAACCTATACTGTTTCAATTTTTAAAACATTGATCTTCTGCTATAGGCTTAGGGTAGCCACATTTATCAACAATCATAAAAAAACTCAATACATTTTTAAACACAGCTTTACAAAATAAAATGATCAAATAAAATTCAGGTTTGTTTGCCTTGATGGTTAATCACACTTAACAAACTAATTGTTTAATCTAGTTAACCAAAACATTGAATTTAAAAAAATACTTTGGGAAATAACTACTACCTTTACTTTGCCTATTCTCTGTTTTTAATTAGGTCAACATTATCTTACAGGATTACATAATCCTATAGTTATTTTAAGATGAGTTATTCTAAATATTTAGAATTAAAAAGAGAAAAATTTTAGAATAAGTGAATTATTTAATATACAAAATACCTACATTTGTTAACTCATAGCTGAAAGTGACACTAAGTATTAATAAAGCATTTTGCAAGAATTTCAGACTATGTAGTAGAAATATTTTGGGGACAGAGAGCACTTGTTTCTTAATTCACAAATGGATGAAAATTCTGTTAATAAGAATTTTGCTTAAGTCATCAATAATGTACTGGAGAGTTCAAAGTAGAACATCAATATATTTTGCAAACAAAGTGCGTTTGTTGCCACACTATTAGTATTTTATTATAAATACCATTAAGAATCAAGAGAAAATGAACAGAAGAAAATGCTATTATGGATTAATCAGGGCCTTTAAAAAATTTTCCAAATTGACAGCATTCAACTTCGATTATATATTTGATTTTTAACATATTTATGTTATCTATTTATAAACATTATAGGTTTTCTGTTATATATTTAGAAAATATGCATTTTAATTAAAACCTGGCATGTTGATGTAATTACATGAAATACCATGATATTTACTGTGAATCTCTGTAGAAAATTATATGAAACATTACAAGAAAATGGATGGGATGGGGAAACAATGTAAATCAGTAATGGTAAATGTTATTCATTAAGCTCCACCTTCTACACCTGAATGGCACTGTGGTGCACCTTATATAAAGCCTATCCCTGTCTGGTCAGTATGAAACAGAGAACAGCAATACAAATTTTATTGCATTAGGCACATACCAAAGACAAAACATTTCCAGTTAACATGTTTTATTTTTATTTTTCTATTATTATTTTTAGAGACAGGATCTTTCCTTGTCACCTAGGCTGGAGTGCAGTGATGTGATGAGGGCTCACTGCAGCCTCATACTCCTGGGCCCATGCAATTCTCCTGCCTCAGCCTCCCAAGTAGCTGGTACTATAGGTACACATGACCATACCCGACTAATTTTCATTTATATTTTTTGTAGAGGCAAAGGCCTTGCTATGTTTTCCAGGCTGGTCTAAAACTCTGGTCTCCTGTGTTCCTCCACCATGGACTCCCAAAGCTTTGGAATTACAGGCAGGTGCCACGATTCCTGACCCAACTAACATTTTAAATAAAATAAAATACTAATTTCTTAATGTTGTAAACTGAGAAATGTATGATTTGTATTCTTTAACCAGGTAGAAGCAAAATGTTTAAAAAGAAGAAAGGAAGGCAAAAAAACTAATTATAAAAAAACTAATTTTAAAACAAAAATTTTAAAATGTTTACCTCATAGAATAATCAAAAAGAAATACTCCATATGTAATACATACATAAACTCAAGCCAATCTTAATTTACTGAAGTCTAAAAAAGCTGAACTATTTTAGAACTTACTAAAAATTTTAACATAGCAGAAACTCAAAAAGATTTACCTGAAGAACAAAAACATCTCCAGTAGAAGGAAAAAATGTAATACAATAAATGCAGTGTTTAAAACACAAGACATCTGAGCCAACAGTAGCAGGAGTACACTTTTGAAAGAGAAAGGTAACATCAAAAAGTAGACAGTATTTTCATACTGAATTCTGTTTGGTGATCCTCAGCTGAATTCATAATTAACAATGGGAATAGTGTAATATTCTTAATCTCTCCAGAAAAAGTAGTCCATTTATAAAATAAAGATGATTAAAAATAAGTAATTAAAAAACAGGCCAGGTGCGCTGGCTCATGCCTATAATCCTAGCACTTTGGGAGGCCGAGGTGGGTGGATCGCCTGAGGTCAGGAGTTCAAGACCAGCCTGACCAACATGGTGAAACTTCATCTCTACAAAAATATAAAAATTACCCAGGCATGATGGCAGGTTCCTGTAATTCCAGCTACTAGGTAGGCTGAGGCACAAGACTCGTTTGAACCTAGGAGGCAGAGGTTGCAGTGAGCCAAGATTGTGCCATTGCACTCCAGCCTGTGTGACAAAGCGAGACTCTGTCTCAAAAAAAAAAATTATTATTCAAGTTTCTAGATGCTGATGGGATGCATTTTAAAAACAGCTTTGTAGAAAAGCCTAAGTAAGACAGCTTTGACAAGAGAAGGCTGTAATTTGCTGAAGAAATGATCACTCCTCTGATTACACATAAAGTACTTTTGGAGATATATTACTCTCACATACTTCAAGGGTACTACTTAACATCTCAGAGATTTAATTTACTGGTATCCATTTAGGAACAAAAGTTTAGGATAAGTAAATACTCTTTAGGATATTACAACTGATTCAGTAACAAAACACTAATGTATTATTAGCATCTGAAAATTAATATTCATCTTGTTCATGTTTTTCTCCCATTTTTGTAACACTTTCTTTGGTGTCTTAGTGACTTCTGCATGTTACCTCCCTCAGTATGGGTGTGACTGGGCCTTGGTATTAGATCCTCTTTCCTTATCACTTTTTCTTTTAATTAGTTCTAGAAATCACTTGGGCCTCTCTACTGGATTCATCTTTCCAGATTAACTCTCTTTTGGCCAGCCAGTCATATGCCAGTACTCATCAACTTGGCATTTTCATCACTATCCCAAACATAGAAGAAACACTTACCTCACACATAAAAATATGTTTAAACATACTCATACACACAAATTTGTATTTTTTCCTGAAATTCTTTTCCTTGTCTTTAAAAATACTGATAAAAATTTTACCAACATTATTCCTGTCATCAAGGTCAAATTTCATGAATAATGTTAGTTATTGTTCATTTTTCTAACTTTTATATTATATACTATATCCTTCCATGTCTTTCACAGCAGTACAGCTACGTCCAACAGATCCTGTGTACTGACTCTTGTCTCTAGGCTAGGAAGATGCCTGCACAAGGACCAGTCACATCGCTTGGCTATGCCCTGACCCTCTCACCCACAATGGTCCCTCATTGCTTTTCTTCTCAGTCAATCTAAAAGTTGGCTTTTAGATTACGCAAAGACCTATACCTCTCTGAATTAGATTGAACTATATTACATGAACCACCCCTATTCCATCTCTTAACTCTCCCCCTTAAATAATGATATTGATAGTTAACATATTGATTAGGCATACCTTGGTCCTGGCTGATATTATTTTATTTTCTGACTTTAGATACTATACATTCTTCTATTCCCAACTCTGACTGCTCTTAAAAATTCTACCAAGTCTCATAACCTCCCTCAGTTTGAGGTCACCTAATTTACCCAATTCACGGTCTTTCTAGATGGGAGTTTTGATAATTTACCTCCTCTAAAGCCTATGCCTAAATTTCTCTTCCATGAATTCTCTTACAATTCAAATTTCCTCAAATCTGTAAGGTACTAGTATATATAATCAGCGTATAGTGAGATGTGTATCTGACCAGTATTATTAATGTATTTAAGGACAGAGGGAAAAGCAATGGTCTTACCAATTAGTGCCTGCTGGTCTACAGGTTATATAAAGGCAGGTGGTATGAGGGAATTATGTCCTGAAGTGGCATTGTTTACACCAGAATGATTCCTCCTCATTTGTTTGTAGCAAAAGTTTGAGTCTGAAATGCAGCCCATAAAAGTCTAAACTAGGGCTTAAGATGAACTAAAGATCCCCATGTTACCGAAGTTAACCATTTTTACTTTTAGTTCAAATTAGCTTATGAATTTTTTTATCATGTTACAAAAACACAGGCATTTTTACTATTACAGTGAATAATATAAACTTTTTAGAAAATGTAAACCTATTAAAAAGTTGCAATTTTAAAAATAAGTGAATGAGAAAAGAGATTAATGCCTTATAGACAGGGTTAAGTAGAAATGATAATAACAATTCACTCACTTTTTTCATTAATTAATTCATTTTACAATTATTTGCTGATAATTGTTATGTGCAATTAACGTTTTCTAAAAGATAGCATTTACTACTCCAAATGCATCATACTCCCCAAACAACAAAACTGTTAATTAGTTTCTCATCTATTTGGTTGGTGTTTTTTTACCTTCCTTCCAACTACAAAGGGCAGCCCTCTCATGCTTAAGTATATGTTATATAAAATGGAATTATATTATGCGTTCTGAATATTAAGGTCACCAAAAAGGAAATAATAAAGGTATTTTTATCATATCAAATGAAATCTGTGGCCATTTGCCTCTTGTTTAAGCAAGTGCTCGCCTAAAAGTATAAAGACATCTTGAAGAGATTGTATGTATGGGATTCTGCTATCATGACTACCCTAGAAAACCTTGTTATCATGTCATCAGGCTTTCAGTACTAAATGATAAATATCCCAGCTAGTGCCCTATATAAGATGTTTCCCCTCACATTCATCACCCAAAAGTACTATATTGCTTGTTTCCTTTTCTCCAGTGCCCTGTGACCTCATTTTAACATTTAGTATCATATGACATGAATGTCTATTATATCTGTCATGGCCAGAGAATAATTGCTGTTTTCCATTCTTCTTCAGTTTAGTTTTACATCTGAGAAATATAATTAGATATAGAAGAATATAATTAAAAATGGACAACGAACAAATTATTTTTATGAGTATAAAGCAATACCGGTATAATAATTAGTCACATAAACTGGTTTGGTGAGGGTGAAGAATTTCATTAAGGATTAAGGCAATTACATATTTTTTATTATGAACTCCCAGTTTTGATTTAGTATCACCAAAGGCAGGTCAAGACCTCTCAAGATAGATTTCCTTTTCTATAAAATTGAGTTGCTTATAGAACCAGGTCCAATCTTTAGCTGGGCGTTCAAAGATCCTCCTTGATTGGATTTGAACTCTACTTTGCAGTCTTATCTTCAACTACTATCCCTCTCAGATTTTATTTTAGATAATGTAATGTTTCTCAAAGAAACCTGGCTGTTTCATCCTGTGTTACTCCTTGGGAACAGAAGTCTGAATATTCATCTACGTCTTTATAAAGCATATAGGTTAGTTAATGCCTCACTCAAATATTACTAAATATTGCTTTGTATTAATATTATAATTACCTAATAATTGGTATGATCTCACAAATGAGATAATAGCTCATTGAGGCTGGGACTGATTCTTACATATCTTTCCATTTTACAAAGTGTGAAGCACAGTAATCTGCTGTGTCATGTTACAGAATAGTTGTTTAATGGCATTCATTTGGATGAAAGAAAATATATATTCCCCCAAATAACACATTAATTGAATTACCAGTTAGCTAACAAAAACTACTGCCTAGGTACCAAAAACATTGCCAGAGGGCAGGTACTTAAACTCTCGAGAAGTTTATAGACTGAAAAGTCATTATCTAGTTTAATAATTACCCTTCAATAGCTTAATATTATAACCACACTCAATTCAATCACTATATTCAAAGAAAAAAAATCACATGAGAATTACAATAGATAAAAAGCATATGACAAAATTCTATGCCAATTTAGGACAAAAATTTTTAACAAATAGAACAAGGAAGAAAATTTCATTAATTTGGTAAAGAATATCAATAAAAAAGCAAAACGAAACAAACCATCTATGGCTAATATTACAATTGTGGCAAAATATTTTCCCTGTCATTAGGTACAAAACAAGGATTCTCATTATCTCACCCCAGTGTACTGGAGATTGTAGTCATTACACTAAAGTAGAAAAACATATCAAAGCTATGGAAACTGAGAAAGACAACAGACGGCATTTGCAAATGATTGTGCTCATAATCTAATATATAAAATAAAATATACAAACTATTATAATTAGTAAGCAAATATGGCAAGGTTATTAGGTAAAAGTCTGTGCAGGAAAACAAATTAATCTCAAGATCATAGTTAAATTTTAAAAATAATATCATTTACAGCAGCTTTAAAAAACATTACAAGAGATCTAGACCATCCTGGTCAACAGGGTGAAAGCCCGTCTCTACTAAAAATACAAAAATTAGCTGGGCATGGTGGCACGCGCCTATAGTCCCAGCTAGTCGGGAGGCTGAGGCAGGAGAATTGCTTGAACCCAGGAGGCTGAGGTTGCAGTGAGCTGAGATCGTGCCATTGCACTCCAGCTTGGGTAACAAGAGTGAAACTCCGTCTCAAAAAAAAAATTAAACACCTACAAATAAATCTTATGAAATATCTGTAACACCTCCACACTGAAAACTACAAATTATTAACAACAGAAATCAAAGATGGCCTATACAGAAAGGCATATATCAATAAATAATGCCATTTGCATATCAAAAGTACAAAGATATCACTTCCCTCCAACTTGTTCTCTACCTTCAATGCAATCCCAATAAAAATCCTAACACTTATGATTTTTGGAAATTGGCACGCTGATTCAAAAAATTAACATAGAAATGCAATTGCCAAGTCAATTTGTGAGAACCACAAAGCTTACACTACCAGGTATAAAGATCTATTTATAGAGCTATAGTAATTAAGAGAGTGTGAGATTGGTCTAAAAATAGACAAAATGACCAAAAGAACTGAAGAGAGAGTTCAGAAACAAGTATCTTAAGTATAGTAAGAGAAACTATAAACTTTTCAATAAATAACACTATGACAACGGAATATCCATACAAAAAAAAGTAACCTTCACATCTGCTTTATGCCATGCACAATTCCAGATGGTTTTCAAATCTGAAAGTAAAAATCAAAGCAAGAAAGTTTTTGGAAGAAAACCTAAGAGAATGTCTTTGTGATACCACATGAGACAAAGACGTTTTAAACAAGAAACAGAAATCACTAACCATAAAAGATAAAATGATAAATTAGATTAGAAGAACTAAAAATAAGAAAGCTAAAGGCAACCCAGAGTAGGATATTTGCAAAATATATATCCAAGAAACGGCTCAGATCCAGAATATATACTGAATTCTTACAAATCAATAATAATAAAAAGTCCAATAGAACAATGGACCAAAGGCTAATACAAACATTTGACAACAGAAAATAGGCAAATGACCTTTTTTGGCCATTATAAAAGACACTCAACCTCAGGAAAATGCACTAACACTATAAGGCAATATATCATACTGCCACCTAAATAGCTAAAATGAAAATAACAGAAAATGTAAAGTATAGGAGAGAATGCAGACCAAATGAACTCTTTGGAAAACTGTGCAGCAGTAAGGCTAAACACAAGCCTACACTATGATTCAGCAATTCCAATCCTAGGTATATTCTCAACAGAATTCTATTCATCAAAAAAAAACAAAAAAACAAAAAACCATGTACTACAATGTTCATAGCAACATTATTCATAATAGTTAAAATGTGTATAAGAGATAAATATATTCATTTACATTAACACAACATACTACTATATAGCAATGAGAATAAACAATCTATGTGAAACAATATCATGAATGTCACAAATGTAATATTGGGCAAAAGAAACCAGACAAAAAAGTTTATACTATATGATTCTAGCTACATTGACAAATACAAGAATAAGCAAAATAAATACATGCTCTTAGAATTTAGGATAGTAGTTACCTTGGCAGGGTGGAAATACAAAAAAGGCTCTTATAGGATGTTGGTAATCATCTGTAACTTCATCTAGTGCGGTAAGTGCATAGGTGTTTTCAATTTTTGAAAATTCATTGAGCTGTTCAACTATGACATATGTACTTTTCTGTATGTGTGTCATACTTTAATATAAAGTAAAAAGAATCAGTCATGCCTCTTTGCCTTTTTAAAAATTCTGTGGTGATCTATGGTCCATTTCAATGTGTATTTGAAATTCAAATCCATTAATTTGATTTACTTGTAAAATAACACTTACCCAAGACCTAAAAAGCTATAACTTGGATTCTTTACCAACAAATAAAAAGAAATTATGAAGCTAACTTTATAAGGAGGGGCTAAGTGGCCAGCCAATGTTATGATATGCCTTAAATATACCAGGACATATCCAAAATATTTTTAGAATGACCTATTATCTTTTCTGAAATTTGACCACAGAGGTTCATTCCTGAGTTATGAAATTGTTTCCATCTTTTAGAATCTACTAGCAAAATAGACTTATTTCTGTGAGGCATAGACAGCCTGTTTGTTTTCAGAGGCCATGCTAGCCAGCTGAGCCAGAGATTTCTGGAAGCAAAGATATTTGAACTGTGAGGAAGAATAAAGCAAAAATAGACTTTACTTATATGGGCATATTCCTGGATACACACATACACATATATCCATGCAAGTATTCCTGTTTCTCACCAAGACAGTAATATTTGATGATAACATTTCATTTTTTCTTCCATTCCTAAAGCTACATTGTAATCAGAATAACTATAATTTGTTTGGAAAAATACTACGATAGGGCTCTATTTTAGTTGCCGTCTTAAAAGTGATTACTGAAAAGCTTATAAAGACCAAAGTAATAAATAAGAAACTTTAATGAAAAAACACAAATCAGTGTTTTTGTTTCAGGCAGCAAGTAAGTTTATGTACTTGTGTATATGTTTATGGTCTATTTGTTTTAATTGAAGAAATGAGAGACAGGAATAACGGAGGGTCACAAAGATAGGACTACACTGGTAGAAAGTATCAGAATTTATTGTGAAGATACTGTGAAGGCAAGAGTCAAATGTTTTCAAGATGAAAAGATATGGTAAAGCAGTGGGCTGAGAAAGCAATTTAAAATTAGAGACAACGGAAGGCTAAATATCAGGGATAGACAGGTACAAATCACTGGGATCAGAGCTACAAGCTTATTCAATGGAACAGGTAAAGTTAACAAGGTCATGGAATAAGAGCTAGCACCTTGCTGCTTTAAGACAGTGACATGTTTCAGATGTAAAAGTTTGGAAGCAGTAAGTATTTGGGAGACATTAACCATCAAACTATAGTGAATCAAGATTATTGCTATACAAGAAAAGGATATCCCATCAGACCCTAATCTCCAAAGGATAGTTCCTTCTCATGGCCAGCCCTTTTCAGTTCAACCTAAATTGACTATTAGTCCTTCACTGGCAAGGAATTGGATTCTGCCACATCTCCCTTTGCAATCCCTGGAGAGTATTCAAATTAGCATCCTTCCCTACCTCGTGTTTCACCATTGCTGCTGTTGTTCCTTGCTGTTTATTAGATTAACACTGTTTCTGATGAACATCAATCATATGGTCACCACTGCAGCTTACTCCTGTCGTTGGTGGAGACATTTGTTTCTTCTCTTCACTTTTTTTATTTTGGTCAAAATCTTAAAAACAACCAATCTATCAACAAATAAAACATCGCAGAGCACGAACTTTGTTTTAATGATTTATTTCTCTCTCTCTTAGCTCTTTAAGGAATCATGAAAACAAAGGGTATCTAACTATAACAGCTTTACATCACCATAGAATTTATCCTTTCACCAAGATGGAAGGAGGTCTAAAAGTTTGCTAGGAATGCTGGACAGGGCCTCTCAATAGATAAGTTCACCAGTCTGCTCAGTGGGGTACCACATGGTCAACCCGAAGCAGGCTTACAGCAACTTTTCTGCAGCCTCCCTCTATTACAGCATGTGCCCACAACTTCAAAACCCCTTTCCCCAAACACTCTACAACTCTAAATCTCCTTCGACAATCTAACAATCTCCTCCATTCTCAACTAATCAACTCACAGTCTAATACAGAATCTAATGGAGGCAATCCTATTTCTCCTCCTATCAGTTTCACCCTAAGACTCCAGCTTCCTAGAGAATATTCCTTGGCTCTTGAGCAATTGTAGACAACTGGAATAATTATAGAATGAATGAAAAGAACAAAATGAATGAAGCGGCATCATGACACCAAAGTATTTGTCTTTCTTGCTGAAATAAGTGTTGTTACTGGACACTGGATTTATGAATTATAGTAACACTATAATTATATTTTAGTTTAAGTGACAGTAGTTCTAAGTAAGAAAAAAGGAGAGAATTCAGGCTTATGAAAACATTTACAGACCCTTAAACTATAGCCATGCAATTAAATTTAACTACATTTAAAATGAGAGACAACAATCTCAAAAAGTGATAAAAGGTTTCACTCTAGAATGAATTGAAACATTCAAATAAAGCAATATCAATGAACAAATACCATACAGCAACTTCATAATGTGTAACGGCTCTGTACTTGATAACAGCACCCTTAATGGAAAAGTTAATGTAGCATTGAATAAAAGTGAGCTGCTCAGCTGTTGCAGTAAAAATCTTCAGATCATGGAAATAACGGGTCCTAGTTCTTTTCCAATTGCCTTCTTGACCAACAGCAAAAGTAAAGAATAATAATAAATACTTAAAATAAAGTCTTATGTTTTATAGGGTATCCAATTAGTCCCTGACAACTACATCCTACTTAGACGATTTCCCCTCATAAATACTTCTGAGGAGAAAATATTTAACACAAAGGCATTACATTTCAAATATTATCTATTAAGTAACTGTAAACAACAATCATATTAATTCAGGTAACTATGAATTTTAGAAAGTGAGAAATTATGTCTAATGTTTTAATAGATTCCCTAATACTTCTGACTCATTATATTTAAGATCACTTGTTACTTTGCTGCAAAGCCAAAGTTCTGTCATTCATGATAAATTTCAGCATCACAAATGCTATGATTTCATGTACAGTTTCTAGAAATACAAGTGAACTTGTCACCTTGCTAGATTTTTGCAAAACTATGACATGACATAATCATGCATGTCCCTTTCTTTATATTACATAAAAAATAGTTGCACGTCTTTTACGTAGTGGAAGTAAAGAATAAAATTGTAAATACGTATGTTTAATCATAGTTCAGTTAAGATGGAATGGGATAAAGACCAAAAAGTCAAGAATTGAAGATTGATATATTATTATTTTTTGAATAAATAGGAGAATATTTTTTAAGATTTCCTCTTTTGAAATCACAAAAACATTGTTACCTTCTTCAATTTCATTTTACTAATTTGTTAAAAAGTTGCTGAAAAAGTTAAGGAGCACAACAATATGATGCATGACATAACCTTACTTGAGATGGCATAACTAAAAGTTCTTGAATAAAATAGACATTTTAGATTCTACTTAAAATATCAAAAGAAATGAATGGCTACCATGAATTTTAAATCTGATTTTAACTGAGCAAATAAACATAAAAACTAGAAGAAGGGTTCAAAAGTTGTGTGTGTGCTGCTTTGAAAAGACAGGAAAGCAGTGCCAATGTGACTAATTACAATTAAACACTGAGAGATGAAAATCAAACTTATGCACATTTTAATTTTAATAAATAAAAAGAATACTGCCAGTGAATTTTAAAACCAAAGGCGAATTTCTGCCTTATGGTATTGAAGTTCATATTGTTTCTCTTGGAAAACATTTCCACACGAACAATATTCTGTCACAGTTTTATTTAGGAAAGTTATTTCTACTAAATAGTCTAGCATGCATTCCTATGTATTTGTGAAAGGACAATGCCAATTGATGAATGCTTTCACTACTCTAACAATGAAAAAAATAAAGGAAATCCATAAGTATGTAAAAATCAGAACAGTAAAGATATCTTTTAAACTTGTGTAAATTTTATGAGCTTAAAATATGCTGGTGACTATTCTGATAATTAAATATAATACTGTATATATTTAAACTAGAAAAATAAAAGAGTAAGAATGTTATTATTTAGGTTTCCTGTTACATTTGCTACCAATTTGAAATATCAACTCATTTAATATGCATTTGATAAAACTGCAGGATTTTATCTTTTCTGACTTATGCTCCACAATTCTATGAGGTATAACATACCTTGTTTTATTGCGCTTAGCTTTATTGTATTTCACAGATAACTACATTTTTCCCAAATTGAAAGTCTGTGACAACCCTGTATCAAGCAACTCTATTGGTACCACGTGCTCATTTAATGTCTCTGGGTTGCATTTTGGTAATTCTTCCAATATTTAAAACTTTTAAAAAATATCTGTTATGGTACTCAGTGATTAGTGATCTTTGATGTGTGTTCTGATTGCTCCAAACCAGCTGTTCGTCTGTGTCTCTCCTTCTTCTTGGGCCGCCCCATTAGCTGAGGCAAAAAATATTGACATTAGGCCAAATAATAAGCCCAATTAATGGTATCTAACTGTTCCAGTGAAGAGGTGTCTTTAACTTAAAATCAAAAGCTAGAAATGATTAAATTTAGTGAGGAGGGCATGTCAAAGGCTGCTTTCATATATAAAGATAAAACAAACAAGTGCTGATGTACAAGCTGCAGCAAGTAATTCAGAAGATCTAGCTAAGATCACTGATGAAGGAGGCTACAATAAGCAAGATATTCAATGCAGAGTTAACTCTTGAATAGCACGGGTTTCGACTGTTCATATCCACTTATACATGGGTTTTCTTCCACCTTTGTAAACAAGACCCCTGAGACAGCAAGACCAAACCCTTTGCTTCTTCCTCCACCTCAGCCTACTCAACATGAAGATGATATGAAGACCTTTATGATGATTCACTTCCACTTAATGAGTAATAAATATATTTTTTCTTTCTTAGTTTTTTTTTTTTCTTTTTTTTTGATACAGTGTCTCCCTCTGTCACGCAGGCTGGAGTACAGTGGCACCATCACAGCTCACTGTGACTTCTTCCTCCTGGGATCAAGTGATCTTCCCACTTCAGCCTCCTGAATAGCTGGGACTACAGGCATGTGCCACCACGCCTGGCTAATTTTTGTATTTTTTATAGAGATGGGGTTTTACTATGTCACCTAGGCTGGTCTCGAACTTCTGGACTCAAGTAATTGCCTGCCTTAGCCTCCCAAAGTGCTGGGATTACACCGTGCCTGGCCATGATTTTCTTAATAACATTTTCTTTTATCTAGCTTACTTTCTTGTAAGAATACAGTATATAACACATATAACATTAAAAATATGTGTTACATGGAGCTTTAACATGTCTGACTAGAGGCATCTGGTACTTGCCTCCTCCACAAAGAAGAAGCAAAATAGCAAGTAGATAATCACACTTGCAATAGATCATAAAGGCTTCCCACTATGGGAAAAGGATCCCACTATGGGAAAAGGGTGAAAGACCTCCAGGGGTTCACATTCCCACCACAGACTCCTGTAATCTTAGACTCACGAGAGTCCCTCGGCCCTTGCAGGCTCTAATAAGAAAATGAGAAACTGCCTAGAAACCATGTAATTACACTGCCAGAGAAAAGGAGCTCAAACTGATTCCACATACCCCTGAGGTCTAAACAGCTACATCAAGGCACCATTTTGAGAGCCTAGTCTCTATTAGAATACATCCTGTCCTGAGGCCCAACAGCCCCTGCATCTCTCCATCTTTGGGACCACTGACATCCCTTACCCACAGCTGCCACTGTGCTGGTTGCTGCCAACAAAGTTGAAGCACAAGCCATTGGTAGCATCCCCACTGCCCCCAGCCATGGTGCCACTGCACATTTTCATGTGCCCTGAGGAAAGACGCCACCACACTAAGCTGCTACCTGGGGCTGAAGTGCATGCTCCCCAGCTGCCTGCTTATGGCCGTTGCCATTTAAAGGAATCACTCCCTCCCCAGCAGAAAGGCCACAGTGCAGTTGCTGCTATCCCCACCTAAGCATTCCACTGGGGGTCTGGGGATAAACCCTTCCTTGTCTACTTCAGCCTGCATATACATGTACCACCAGGGTACTTGAGGACAGGTCCTCCTGGCCTGGCTCTGCCCTCCTCAGTATCCAAGAATACTATCTGGGGGCCTTGAGATCACTCTTCCCTGTCCACCACCATTGCCACCTGAGTACTTCCCATGACGGCTTAAGGATGAGCCCACCCATCTTGCCACTACCAGCACAGCTAGCAACCACTCCCATATACCACCTGCAGCCTGGGGATGGGCCTACCCAACCTGTCACAGCCACCACCAATGCCAGCATAGACCCCTTGGGAGCCAGAGGGTTGTCCTGCTATTATAACTGCCATCACTCATACCATGCCCACTACCCAGGTAACCAAAGACCAGCTAATCCGCCCACCTACCCACCTGGTTCTCTGCTGTCACTGCTGGAACCCAAGAAAGACACCTGGAAACTCAAAAATTGGCATGCTTGGACTTGCTAAAACTGGTACGAGCCAATGCCCACCAGGGGTCCACAGACAGGCAGGCTTGGCCCACCTGCCACCACAGAGCCCAAAGGACTGGTCCACCTGCCATCTCCATCTCCAACAAAAGTTTACCATAGCCTCCATTTACCACAGCCTCCACAAATAACCACACCCTAAGCTGCTGAGGAAAGCACAGATACAATGGATGCTGTTTAAAGCTGAAGAAATTATATAAAGAGTACACTACTGCATGCACCCAGAATCAGGCCAAATCACCCAACCAACACCACAAACACATCTTCATAAAAGTGTCTTCCACTACAAAAGCAAATTCAAAAAATTAGAGGAAGTATCAATTATACCAGATGTGTAGATATCAGCATAGGGATACAGGAAATGTGAAAAAAGAAAGCAAATATGAAATCTTCAAAGAAACAAAATAATAGTTTAGCAGGAGATTTCAAAGAAAAAGAAATTTATGAAATCTTGAAGAAAGAATTCAAAATGATATTCAAGAAACTCAGTAAGATATGAGAGAATTCAGATAAACAATACAAAGAAATCAGAAAAACAATTCAGAATGTGAATGAGAAATTTACTAAAGAGATACAATAACAAACAAACAAACAGGAATCCTGAAACTGAAGAAATCATGGAGTAAAATAAAAAATGTATTAGAAAGCACCAATGATAGACCAGATCAAGTGAAGAAAGAATTTCAGAACTTGAAGAAAGGTCTTTTGAAATAACCCAGTAAGAAAAAAATAAAGAAGAAGGAACATAAATAAATGAGAAAAGTCCACATGACATATGGTACATCACAAAGCTACTAAATATTTGAATTTCTAGTGAAGATGATGAGAAAACAAAAGAGACAGAAAACCTATTTAACAAAATAATACCTGGACACTCCCCAAGTCTAGTAAGTGATTTAGACATCCTAATACAGGAAACTCAGAGATCCCTAAAGAGATACAATTCCAAAAGGTCTTCTCCAAGGCACATTACAGTCAAACCCTCAAAAGGCAAAGACAAAGAGAGAACTCAAAAAACATCAAAAGAAAACATCTAACTACTTACATGGAAACCCCAATTAGATTAGTAAGGGATGTGTCAGCATGAACATTACAGGCCAGTGGAGAATGAGATGTCATATTCAAAGAAAAACAACTGTGACCTGAGGATACTTTACCCAGCAAAGTTATCCTTCATAAATGGAAGAGAAATAAAGTCTCAGCTGCAAAAGCTGAGGAAATTCATCACCTGTAGACCAGCTTCATAAGAAATGCCTAAGGGAATCCTAGACTTGGAAGCAAAAGAATGCTATCTACAATCATGAAAATACCTGAAAGTGAGGATCCAAGATGGCCAAATAGGAACAGCTGTGGATTGCAGTTCCCAGAAAAAATGCAGAGGGTGAGTGAGCACCACATTTCCAAATGAATTTTTACTGCCCACAGACCAGGAGATTCCCCAGGTGGAAAAGCGCCACGAGTCTCCAGCATAGCTGTTTCAGCTGGCTCAGTGGGTCTTCACACAAAAACTCACACAAATCCAGGTGCCATTTCAACTGGTGACTACAACTCCTGAGAGACAGAGTCACCCATTCAACTGAAAAAAACGGGGCTGAAACAGGGAGCCAGGTGATCTGGCTCAGCTGGTCCCACCCCCACAAAGATCAGCAATCTGAAATGCTCTGGATTGAGAGTTTCACAGCAAGCACAGCTGGACCAGGGACAGTCCAGCTCTGCAAGGGGAAGGGCATCAGCCATTACTGAGGAAGTCCGCCACTGCTGAGGCAGTCCGCCATTACTGAGGCAGTCTGCCATTACCAAGGCAGTCCGCCATTACAGAGACAGTCTGCCATTACTGAGGCAGACCACCATTACTGAAGCAGTTCTAACTATACCCCTACAAACAAACTGCAAGGAAGTTCACACAGCAGCTGGGCAGAGCCCATGGCAGCTCAGCAATGCCTCTGCTGGCAGACTGTAACTAGCCTACCTCCTCACTGGGCAGTGCATCTCTGAACAAAGGCAGCAGAATGACAGGAATTTATAAATAAAGCCACACCTTCCTGGGACAGAGCACCTGGGAAAAAAAGGCGGTTTCGAGTTCTGCTGCAGCAGACTTAAACGTACCTGCCCAGCAGCTCTAAACAGAACAACGGAGCTCACAGCTCAGCACGTAAGCTCCTATAAGGGACAGACTATCTCCACAAGCAGCTCCCTGACCCCCATATAACCAAAGAGATACCTCATAAAGGAGAGCTCAGGCTGACATCTGGCAGGTATCCTTCTGGGACAAAGATAACAGAAGAAACTGGCAGCAACCCTTACTATTCTGCAGCTGCTGCAGGTGATCCCCAGGCAAGCAGGGTCTGGAGTGGACCTCCAGCAGTCGTACAGCAGGGGGGCCTGACTGTTAGAAGGAAAACTAAGAAACAGAAAGAAATAACTTCAGCAGCAACAAAAAAGACGTCTACTCAGAGACCCCATCTGAAAGTTACCAACCACAAAGACCACAGGTAGATAAATCCACAAAGATGGGAAGAAACAAGCAGAAAAAGGAAGAAAATACCCCAACCAGAATGCCTCTCCTCCTCCAAGGGATCAACAACTCCTCACCAGCAAGGGAACAAGGCTGGATGGAGAATGAGTCTGATTAATTGACAGAAACAGGCTTCAGAAGGTAGGTAATAACCAACTTCTCCGAGCTAAAAGATCATGTTCTAACCCAGTGCAAAGAAATTAACCATGAAAAAAGGTTTGATGAAATGCTGACAAGAATAAACAGCTTAGAGAGGAATATAAATGAATTGATGGAGCTGAAAAACACAACACGAGAGCTTCACAAAGCATACACAAGTTTCAATAGCCGAATCGACCAAGCAGAAGAAAGGATATTACAGAATGAAGATCAACTCATTGAAATAAAACAAGGCAAGATTAGAGAAAAAAAGAGTAAAAAGAAATGAACAAAGCCTCCAAGAAATATGGGATTATGTGAAAAGAACTAATCTACATTTGCTAGGTGTACCTGAATGTGATGTAGAGAATGAATCCAAGCTGGAAAACACTCTTTAGGATATTATCCAGGAGAACTACCCCAACCTAGCAAGGCAGGCCCAACATTCAAGTCCAGGAAATACACAGAACACCACAAACATCTTCCTCAAGAAGAGCAACCCCAAGGCACATAATCATCAGATTCACCAGGGTTGAAATGAAGGAAAAAATGCTAAGGGCAGCCAGAAAGAAAGGTCAGGTTACCAACAAAGGGAAGCCCATCAGACTCACAGCGGATCTCTCAGCAGAAACTCTACAAGCCAGAAGAGAGTGGGGGCCAATATTCAACATCCTTAAAGAAAAGAACTTTCAACCTAGAATTTCATATCCAGCCAAACTAAGCTTCATAAGCGAAGGAGAAACAAAATCCTTTATGAGCAAGCAATGCTCAGAG
>CAUYLG010028577.1:0-12683 GCA_963573385.1 Cacajao melanocephalus
ACCACACATCTACAACCATCTGATCTTTGACAAACCTGACAAAAACAAGCAATGGGGAAAGGAGTCCCTGTTTAATAAATGGTGTTGGGAAAACCGGCTAGCCATGTGCAGAAAGCAGAAACTGGACCCCTTCCTGACACCTTACACTAAAATTAACTCCAGATGGATTAAAGCTTAAACATAAGGCTTAACACCATAAAAACCCTACAAGAAAACCTAGACAAACCCATTCTGGACATAGGTATAGGCAAGGACTTCATGACCAAAACACCAAAAGCATTGGCAACAAAAGCCAAAATAGACAAATGGGACCTAATCAAACTCCACAGCTTCTGCACAGCAAAAGAAACAGTCATTAGAATGAATCGACAACCAACAGAATGGGAAAAAATTTTTGCAGTCTACCCATCTGACAAAGGGCTAATAACCAGAATCTAGAAAGTACTAAAACAGATTTACAAGAAAAAAAACAAATAAGCCCATTCAAAAGTGGGCAAAGGATATGAACAGACACTTTACAAAAGAAGACATACATGAGGCCAACAAACATATGAAAACATGCTCATCATCACTGGTCATTAGAGAAATGCAAATCAAAACTACATTGAGATACCATCTCACACCAGTTAGAATGGCGATCATTAAAAAATTGGGAGACAACAGATGCTGGAGAGGATGTGGAGAAACAGGAACACTTTTACACTGTTGGTGGGAGTGTAAACTAGTTCAACCATTGTGGAAGACAGTGTGGTGATTCCTCAAGGACCTAGAAATAGAAATTCCATTTGACCCAGCAATCCAATTACTAGGTATATATCCAAAGGATTATAAATCGTTCTACTATAAGGACACATGCATACGAATGTTCACTGCAGCACTGTTTACAATAGCAAAGACCTGGAACCAACCCAAATGCCCATCAATGATAGACTGGACAGGGAAAATGTGGCACATATATACCATAGAATACTATGCAGCCATAAGAAATGATGAGTTAGTGTCCTTTGCAGGGACATGGATGAACCCGGAAACCATCATTCTCAGCAAACTGACACAAGAACAGAAAATCACACACTGAATGTTCTCACTCATAGGTGGGTACTGAACAATGAGAACACATGGACACAGGGAGGGGAGCATCACACACTGGGGTTTGTTGGCGGGGATATAGGGGAGGGACAGTGAGAGGTGGGGAGTTGCGGAGAGATAGCATGGGGAGAAATGCCAGATGTAGGTGATGGGGAGGAAGGCAGCAAATCACACTGCCATGTGTGTACCTATGCAACAATCTTGCATGTTCTTCACATGTACCCCAAAACCTAAAATGCAATAAAAAAAAATTTTATGCTGGAAAAAAAAAAAAAGAAAAGAAAGAAAGCGAGAAAGAAAAGAAAATGATATAGGCCAAAGAGATTAAAGCTTTGTAAGTTATTTGGATAAAGGTCATAGGTAAAACTATAGGAGAAAAAAAAAATCTACAAAGGAGCCAACCTTCCCTTTCTTTATTCCCTTTCCTAACAGGTTCCTCTCTTCATAACTATGAAGTCTTACTTTACAGTGGTTCAAATTTAGGTTCAAATAAATGGACTAGTGACTTATATCATATAAAGGTAGCATCAATATTTGTGGACAGGATGAGGAGCTGGAACACTAGTTGCCCCGTCTACTTCCTCTCTGTTATACAAATTAAAGAGCAGACACCACCAGGGTAGGCAGCTTCTGGGTGCATTCCAATCCAGGTGCCACCACACGCAGCAAGAAGGGTACCTCATGCCATGGATCTCTCCCTACACTGGGCCTTTTCCCTAACAAGTCCTTCCTTTGCTTTCAGTAACTGGGGAACAAATCTGCAAGCATAAAAGATGTAAGGCTTTGTAGGGCGCTCCATGCTAATGAACACTCAAGTCAATCTGCCTGAGTTTGAATCCTAGTTGTAACACTTACTAGCTATGCAATCTCAGGCAAGTAATTTTGACCTCTCTGGGCCTGAACCGTATCTAAGCTTGTACCTATTCAAGCTTACTTGGCCAGAAAATATACAATCTTTATCCAAACAAGGACTTTACTGCACAAGCATGAATGTGTCCCCCAGTGCCTTTAGGCAACTGCATTTCTTTTTAATTGATTTTCAATTTATATATAAAATACTATTCTAATTCATAATTGGGGGATGTTTAAGCCACATACAATTTCTCCCAAATTATAAAACTTATACTAACCCACACTTTCCCAAGATGGAGAACTTCTACATTTTTGGTGTATTTTATGGCATTCTTCAATTCTTCAAGTCCATTCCAGATTACTTGTAGCACACAGGTCTTCTCATCTTCTTCACTATGATCTGACCTAATTTTTTTTTTATCTAGTGGCTCTGACATCTGCTTCTCTTTTTCAGGTGATAAGACATTTTGTTTTGTTTTACTTTGCTGCTGCTTTGGAGAAAGTAGCTTAATTAGCTTTCCGTAGGTCACAGTAAAGCTGGGCTCTACATCAAAATATTCCTGATCCCATGGAAATATATGAATGGCACAGTGTTTATGAAAAACAGAGGTTGCTGATGCATTATATACACTAGGAGGTTGAGATTTGCATACTCTGAAAATATTATCTAGAGGAACAACCTTTGACTGCATATTTTTGAATGCATGGATTTCAGTTAAACCCCAGGATGTCTCTTGTTTCTTCTCAGATTGAAAAGAAAAAATGCTTCCTATCACAGTCCATAAACTCGCTACTGATGACGAGTCAACTGGAACCTCTGACTTGTTTTCATTAGACTCAGTGATTACTGCAGTATTTGACTGAAGTTGCTTGGTTTGAAGTTCTTTCATCACTCTTTTTTGGTCTCTTCCATAACTATGAAGTTTTTTACATTCAGCATCTGTTTTTGAAAATGCAGATTTCTCTTTGGCTTGGCGTGTCTTTGGCTGAATAAGGAGTTTGGTGTCAGTTTCCAGTCTTCCATAAGTGGCAGTTGGTATGAGTGCAACTGCATAGAAAATAAACCTCATTAGTGCACATTCATTTCTACTTTGGACTCAATGCTATAGTGTAGAATATGACAGCAAATAGTACAATAAGCACCTACCAATCTGAATAAATATGTAAGTTTGTTGATCGACCCAAATAGGAAAAATGGCTTTTGGAAAAACGATTCGAATTTGATCTAGAAGATGCTGTTCAAGGGAAACAGCATGCAGCTCCTAGAACCAACAGATGAAAAGATCAATTCACTTTACATTTTGTCCATTCCATGTCTAGTAGGAAAAATCTCAATTCATTCTTTTTAAAAAACAAATTTAATGTGCATATTTATTGTATACAACATGATATGATGAGCTACATGTAGATAGTAAAATGGTTACTATAGTGAAGTAAATTAACATATATATCATCTTACAGTTACCCACTTTTTTGTTTTTGTGGTAAGAGTAGTTAAAATCTACTCATTTAACATGAATTCCCCAATACAATTATATTACCTATAGTTGTCAGGTTGTACATTAGATTGCTACCAATTCATTCTTTTTTTTATGTGAAACAAGGTCTCGCTCTGTTGTCCAGACTGGAGTACAATGGTGTGATCTTGACTCACTGCAGCCTTGACTTTCTGGGCTCAAGCAATCCTCCTGCCTCAGCCTCCCAAGTAGCTGGGACTCTATAGGCATGCACTACCATGCCCAGCTAATGTTTGTATTTTTAGTAGAGGTGGGGTTTCACCATGTTGCCCAGCCTGGTCTTGAACTCCTGTACTCAAGCAATCCACCTGCCTTGGCCTCCCAAAGTGCTGGGATTATAGGCATGAGCTACTGTGCCCAGCCCCAATTCATTCTTATAATTAAAAACCAACTTGGAATATGTAATAAAGTTTAGAGAAGTGAAATCTAAAGACATTGATATTGTGAAGTAATTTAACCTTAAATGAGATAGTTCTTATTTGGTTTTCTTTACCAGTATCTCCCAATCATCTGCTGAGAGGGGTTCCACCTCAACTTGTTGACAAGATACCACATGGGAACATGGCTTGAGAAATACCTAGAAAAAAATTAAAAATTTAAAACTGCTTTAAAAAATTTTTCTGTGTCATACAGAAAATAAGAAGTTATCTTCTTATCATTTTAGGTAAGTAGATGTGTGTGTTTTAGAGGGGGGTGTATATGCAGTCTATGTAATCTTTCTTTTTTTTTGAGACAGAGTCTTGTTCCATCGCCAGGCGCTAGGCTGGAGTGCAGTGGCACGATCTTGGCTCACTGCAACCTCCGCCTCCCTGGTTCTAGCAATTCTCCTGCCTCAGCCTCCCACGTAGTTGGGACTACAGGCGCATGCCACCACGCCCAGCTAATTTTTGTATTTTTAGTAGAGACGGGGTTTCACCAAGTTGGCCAGGATGGTCTCGATCTCTTGACCTCGTGATCCACCTACCTTGGCCTCCCAAATTGCTGGGATTACAGGCCTGAGCCACCTCGCCTGGCCTCTTTTTTTTTTTTTAAGATATGGGGCCTGGCTCTGTTACCCACACTGGAGTGCAGTGGTGCAATCATAGCTCACTGCAGCCTGGAAATCCTGGGCTCAAGCAGTCCTCCTGCCTTAGCCTCCTGGGTAGCTGGGAAAATAGGTGCAAGCCACTGTGCCTGGCTATATGTGTAGTCTTTCATGTGACAAATATTTATTAAGTACTTATTCTTAGCCAGGCCTTGCTATACTCAGCATTTTAGGAAAAACTGCTTCATAATTACAGATTGAAGAAAAATACATCTCAGCACGTTTCATAAATAAACGTGGTAATAAAGGTAATCATTAAAATTAAAAAATGTAACTAAAAAATTAAAGAAGAAATGACTATATCATCAAGTTATGGCTTGATCTAATAAATACATATTATTTCTAGATGTTTTGCAACAGCCATGCTGCTTCGAGAAAAGTGAAAAATACACTGAAATAGAAACTAGAGACAAATATTTAGAAGTATAATCCTTCACAGCTAAAAGTTAAGTAAAACAAATAATACCCTCTCATTGTAGTTTAAATATATGAAACACTAGTATGTCTCAACCAGCTGGAGTCACCATCTCACTTCCTTTTCTCTTCTATAGGCATTTCCAAGGATTAAAGAAGTAAAATCCAAAGCCTCTGCATGTTAAATATTCTAGGTAACTGACCCTTCCTCTCTGTTTTTGTAGACTGGAGCAGAATTTCCCCGAGTCCCTCACTCCCAGACTCCTCTGAATTTCTCTTCGATATCTCCCTTACTGAAAAGGATGATTCTGAGCAAGCACAAAGCAGCTCCTGCCTACCAAGAAGCTAGAGACTCCACAGTTTCTTAGCAGGATTGCTGCAATAAAAGATCTAAAAAAAAAAGCAGGTAAAGTCACTTCAAAGCAAATGGGAATTAAAAACAAGTAGGATTCTTCAGAGTACTAATTAAGACATGAAAATCAGGAAGTTGATGTTGCCCACAGGGAAGTACTGGGTACTCAGAGAGCAGAACTATAACTTGCTAAGCAATCCTGGGTAAAATATTCCATCTCCTTGTACTGTAGAACAAAGCGCCAAAGTTAATGATTTCTAAGGTCCCTTTGGTGCTAAAATTTTAAGATTCTAGTAACAATTTAGAGTATGCAAGGGACTAGTGCTAGGTTTGTAGATTTCTCATGAGTGGCCTATTCTCATCAAAAACATACATAAACAAAATTAGTCTGCGCTCAAAACAAGTAAAAAGACATGGCACTCTCGTGTATTGTCATGGGAAATTGGTAACAGAGAGCAATGTAGCCCCATCTATAGAAGTTTTAAATGTATAGCATCCTTGGCTATTCTGTTATTAAATGTTTCACTCCACATATATATCTGATTCTGAGAAAGGACAAAGCAGCTGCTGCCCACTAAGAAGCTAAGGAATCCTGAGCTAGCCAGTCCACTTTCTGTTTCTATCAGTGATTCTTTAGGAGACAGTGTCTTCGTGGCAGTGCTGCAACACAGGATCGTAAAGATACAGACAGAGAGAGAGAAAGAAAGAGATATGTTCAATGCACATTGTAATACATGGAAAGGTATCTGATATATTTTGTGGGGTAATAATTGCAGAAAATATGTATGATCTCATTTTTCAAATCCTAAAGGTCTAGTGAGATCCCCCAAAACAGTAGACATTAATTCTGAGGATGGGATTGGGGAAAGGTAAAAACTCATTTTTTACTTTCAATGGTAAAATAGGCATAATGAACATGTATTATTACTATTTCTTCTTCTTAAGAGACAGGGTCTTGCTGTTGCCCAGGCTGGAGAGCAGAAGCATAGGCCACGTAATTCCTGGGCTCAAGCACTCCTCCTACCTCAGTCTCCTGAGTAGCTAGGACTATAAGCATGTGCCACCATGCCCAGCTAATTTTTTTCACTTTTTTGTAGAGACAGGGTCTTGCTATGCTGCCTAGCCAGGCTAATCTTGTGAACTCGTGACCTCAAGTGGTCCTCCCACCTTGGCCTTCCAAAGCACTGGGATTACAGCCTTCCAAAGCACTGGGATTACAGGCATAAGCCACTGAGCCCAGCCTTATATTACTTCTACAGTTATTTTTAAAAGAATAACTTGATAAATATAAAACAAAAAATAGACATGGGTATTCAAGCTTTCAGGTTTATAATCTAAGCATAATAAAATCATAAGGGAAGACAAAAATAAAAAAAAAAAAGAATCCTGTGTTTTAGGATTATTTATTTATTTATTTATTTATTTTGAGACTTTGTTTCCCTTTTGTCACCTAGCTGAAGTGAGGTGGTGCAATCTCGGCTCACTGCAACCTCCACCTCCCAGGTTCAAGCAATTCTTCTGCCTCAGCCTCCTGAGTAGCTGGGATTATAGATGCCCACCACCAGGCGCAGCTAATTTTTGTATTTTTAGTAGAGACAGGGTTTCACCATGTTGGCCAGGCTGAATCTTGAACTCCTAACCTCAAACGATCCGTCCACCTTGGCCTCCCAAAGTGCCGGGATTACAAGCGTGAGCCACTGCACCTGGCTGAAATTTTCTTTTTTTTTAATCAAGTGAGACCATGGAAGGTTATAAAATATGTCTGAAACAAAGTTCAATAATAGTAAGTAAAAGCTAGTAATATAAAAGGAAAAATAATCACAAAACCAAAATTAGAGAATGTGGAAAATGAGTTAAATAGTAGAATAAGAAGCAAGTAGGCTGGGTGCAGTGGCTCATGTCTGTAATCCCAGCACTTTGGGAGGCCAGGGAGGGAGGATCACAAGGTCAGGAGTTCGAGACCAGCCTGGCCAACATGGCAAAACCCTGTCTCCACTAAAAATACAAAAAAATTAGCCAGGAGTGGTGGCGGGTTCCTGTCATCCAAGCTACCGGGGAGGCTGAGGCAGGAGAATCGCTTAAACACAGGAGACAGAGTTGCAGTGAGCCGAGATCATGCCACTGCACTCCAGTCTAGGTGACAGACTGAGACTCTGTCTCAAAAAAAAAAAAAAGGAAGCAAGTAGGGAGTATAGTAAACTACAAGATAATGACTTAAAAACAGAGAATAGTCAGCTTCAATATCTTACACTAGTTATACAATAGCATACAAGTTAGGTGTCATCTTTAAAAAAAATCTAAACTTTTATTTCCATTGCTATATTATGTGACGTTAGAAGAAAGTTATGGCCATCATATGTGCTTACCTGTCCCCCATTCGAGAGTCCAAGTTTTTGACCAACTTGTCTGTTAATTTCAGCCACATTTTCACCTTGATCACTAAAATGCCTGCCTTCTACCCAGCTCAAGAATGCAGGCTGGTGACTCCAGACCACTTCTATAGCTTGATTCTATTCATATAAGAAATGGGAGGAAAAAAGGTTTTCGATGTTTACACATTTTTCTGGATTCACATGAAAATAAACTATTACTGCAATTCACACATACAAAAAGAATTCTATAGGTAGTTCTCTGTTATCTACATTTGTTGTAGCATTTAAAAATGTATAATCATTTCCAATACCCAATGCTGGTTATGGTAATGAATGAAACCTATACCATTATATTCTTATGGCAGCGTTATAAATTTAATCAACTCTTTCAGAATTCAAAATGGCAACAGTCAGTAAACTTACATAGCAATTGAGCAACATATAACTATGTTGAGCATTTATTCCCAATTAATGATTCAAAGAAAAAAGAAACAAGGGCATAAGCTTTTTGTGCAGTATTTTCTACAATAGTGAACATTTGGGACTGTCTTAAATGTCTATCAATAGGGAAAATATTAAATAAGCTATAAATTTACTATTTTAACATACGAGTTAATAAGTAGAAACATATATCATCTTTAAAAGTGTAACAATATAGTTTTAGAATTACGAAACACCAACCAGATGGAGTATGCAATCCATATTTACTTATTGGAAGAGTAATAAATGCATGTGGCAAAAACACAAAAAGTACAAAAGGGTAAAATGTGAAGCCATGTCCCTGTTCTCAGAGGTAATTACTGCTGTTTCTTCTGTACCCTTCCAGAAATGTTATATTATGCAACTTCTTAATAATTTTAAGGGCTCATATAACTATGAAGTTTAAAAAAAGCAAAATATAACATTTATTCTTATTAAAAGAGCAATTATATAAAACATGTAAGTTTGTGGCCAAGGACCAAACAAGGGTTTTCTACAATTAAATAATTACAAACTCATTATAGGGACCTCAGAAAATATATAAACTTGGAAGGAAACAACCGATATTCTCTCCACAAAAAAGACAACCATGTGAACAATTTGGTCTATTTCTTGCTAATCCTTTTTTTCTATGTGCAAGGTAATTTTTCATATAGTTGTGTACTATAGGCACAATTTAATATCCTTTTCCCCTACTTATATTCATCATAAGCATTTTCAAACCTTTTGTTTTTGCGACAAGATTTTGCTCTGTTGCCCAGGCTGGAGTACAGTAGCACAATCACAGGTTACTGTAACTTGAACTCCTGGGCTCCAGCAACCCTCTCACTTCAATTTCCTGAGTAGCTAAGAATACAGGCACATACCACCACACCTAGCTAATTTTTTTTTTCTATAGAGATGGGATCTCACTAGGTTGCTTAGGCTGGTCTTAAGCTCCTGGCCTAAAGTGATCCTCCCACCTCAGCCTCCCAAACTGTTGGGATGACAGGCATGAGCCACCATGCCCAGCCACATGTATCATTTTTAAAATAAAAAGAATTTGATTAATAGATATCAAGACTAAATTTTAAAAAATCAGCCAGGTGTGGTAGCACACACCTGTGGTCTCTGCTACTTGGGAAACTGAGGTGGAAGGATTACTTGAGCCAGGGAGGTTGAGGCTACAGTGAGCCATGATAGTGCTATTACACTCCAGCCTGGGAAACAGAGTCAGAATCTGTCACATAAAAAAAAAAAAGACTTATTATATCAGAAACCTTCAGTTTTATTAATTTATTTATATCAAAATAAATTCATTAAGTTTAAAATATTAGGCCAGGCACAGTGGCTCACATGTGTAATCTTTATACTTTGGGAGGCTGAGACGGGGATTGTTTGAGCCCAGAAATTCAAGGCCAGCCTGGGCAACATGGCAAGATCCACATCTCTACAGAACATTTTTCATAATTTAAAATATTAAATATCAAATTCATTCATTTACACGAATTTTTTTTTTCTTGAGACAGGATCTCACTGTGTTGCCCAGGCTGGAGAGCAGTGGCACAATCATCAGCTCATTGCAGCCTCAACCTCCTGGGCTCAAGTGATCTCCCCACCTCAGTCTCTCAAAGTGCTGGGATTACAGGCGTGAGCCAACATGCCCAGTCTTTATGTTTCTTTAAATGGGAAGAATTTCAAACATGTTGGAGCAACTTCTAAGACAATATAATGTACTGGAAATTAACCATGTTATTATAATTTTAAGAAAGCCATCATCATGTATCACTTAGTTGTATAATTTTTCTCACAATTTTCACAGAACAGTCCAACTGTTCTGGCTGACAAATTCTTTCAATTGAGTGTATTTTGCCTAGATTTGGAGTCCAAAGTCATATGTTACTGTATTAGCTGTAACCATGTAAGCTATTTCAAGAATGAAGGTGACCAAGCCCCAGATGCTTTTTGTGGGTTTTCATCAGAGTCAGCAATACATAATCCAGATCAATTCTACTTCATGTGAAGAAACTTAAGAGATAGAAATATGAAAGATGCCCTGAAATATCAAAAAAGGAAACTCTACCAGCTCATTGAAAAAAGGAAAAATGAACCTTATTGAGGAGGAAAAAATACTTCTAATTATTTATTTGGTTAAAAAGTAGTAACCAGCTCCATAAAGCCATAATATGTGCCCAGTTAGATTTGGCAAACTTTACAGACTAATGTTCTAAGTTCCTTTTCATGTCAAAATACTTCACCTGAACAGAGACCCCTGGCTATTTAGGTAAAGAGAAGAAACAGACAGCTAGAAAAGAACCTCTTTTCCAGGAGTCAAGTCAAATCAATCAATCAATTGACCTTCTTTGACCCAAACTGAAGTATCAGCATTACCAGAAAATCTGCAGGTAAAACCATCAGTCGGAATGCCTTAGGAATGTCCAGGTCCAAAGCCTGGGGTATCTCTTCCTAACACAAGGAAAATGAAAATTGTGTGGCCATACCAGAATGGTGATTTAGGTTCATTTGCATTCACTATGTATATGAATCCTCTCCCCGCTGCTGCAATCACATCAAGTCCTGAGTACAGAGAAGGTAACTTAGCTGAAGCAGTGGTTCTCAACGAGAGGTGATTTTGTCCTTCAGTAGACATCTGGCATTGTCTGGAGACATTTTTGTTTGTCACAAATAGGAGGAGGGAGTACAGGCATCTACTGGACAGAGGCCAAGGGTGCTGTTAAACATCATAAAATGTACAGGAGAGCCCCCAAAACAAAAAATTATCCAGCTCAAAATGTCAATAGTCAGGCCAGGCGCGGTGGCTCACACATGTAATCCCAACACCTTGGGAGGCCGAGGCAGGTAGATCATGAGGTCAAGAGATTGAGATCATCCTGGCCAACATGGTGAAACCCCGCCTCTACTAAAAATACAAAAATTAGCTGGGCGTGGTGGTGCGTGTCTGTAGTCCCAGCTACTTGAGAGGCTGAGGCAGGAGAACTGCTTGAAACTGGGAGGCAGAGGTTGCAGTGAGCCAAGACTGTGCCACTGCACTCCAGCCTGGCAACAGAGTGAGACTCCATCTCAAAAAAATAAATGTCAACAGTGCCAAGCTTGAGAAATCCTGACCTAAAGCATCTACTGGGTAGTCAGTCCTGAAATAATGACTTGAGGAAACAAGAGAATACATGCCAGGCGGGGTGGCTCACGCCTGTAATCCCAGCACTTTGGGAGGCCGAGGCAGGTGGATCACCACCTGAGGTCGGGAGTTTGAGACCAGCCTGACCAGCATGGAGAAACCTCATCTCTACTAAAAATACAAAATTAGCCAAGCGTGGTGGTGCATGCCTGTAATCCCAGCTACTTGTGAGGCTGAGGCAGGAGAATTGCTTGAACCCAGGAGGCGGAAGTTGCTGTGAGCAGAGATTGCTCCATTACACTCCAGCCTGGGCAACAAAAGCAAAACCCTATCTTAAAAAAAAAAAAAGAAAAGAGAATACAATACTTGAAACACAGAACAGAGTATATCAAATGTGATGTGTCACATAACACAATAGTGAAGTTTTGAAAGGGAGACAAATGTGGGCAACAGAGAATTGGAAAGCTATGTGGAGGAGGTAGGATTCTGCTCTTTTTAAAGACATGGAATTTGTATCAAAGGAAGAAAAGTGACTGAGGGAAGAATGGCATGAGTAAGAGAACACAAGTGGGCAAAAGATTGGTTATAGAAGAAACAGTGATTGGGTGATGCAGAGTAAGCTATAGACAAGAAGGCAAATTAGCTGCATGGCAATGGTACTGGCCTAGGAATGCCAGTTTCCTTACGTGTAAAAGTACAGAAATGACCTACATGCATAAGGTTTGTATCGTCATTAATGTTCTATGATTCTAGGACATCATTAATGTTCTATGATTCTAGGAGAGTATGCTCAACTCTTTTGTGCATCCAAGTAGCATGAATAAATTTTTTAAAGTTAGAGATGCCTAAAGCCTATTCCCTAAGATTTTGATTTAATAGGTCTGAAGATTGATTAGAACATCTGTATTTTTAAAAGCTTCAAGGTGAGTCTGACACAGGCCAGAAAATCATTGTTCCGACCCTTCCTCTCATTACTGCATGATCTGTATTATGTTCCGACCCTTCCTCTCATTACTGCATGATCTGTATTATGTACTCAACGCTTCACCCCAAATAAAGTAATTCAAGTATTAATTCCCAACTTGTGAACCTTTCTGCTTTCATAATTGTCTATGGCCTCTAACCCAGTAATTCTTAGGAATATATCCTAAATGACCAGGAATAAAAATGATGGTTTCTTTTTTTTTTTTTTTTTTGGCGTTTAGTGACTACTTGTTATATTGAATAGCATAATATGCTGACTTTGTTTACATCTAATAATGAGAGCGATTAGGCAGATTTTTCTAGAATTAAAGATCTGGGACCTTTGTTGGTATACGTTAAGATCTGGAACCATTTTACTAATTGGTAAGAGGAGGCACAGCTATTTTCTTTCTTCTTTTGAGACAAAGTCTCACTTTGTTGCCAG
>CAUYLG010028578.1:0-34602 GCA_963573385.1 Cacajao melanocephalus
TATTTACAGAACTCTCCACCCCAAATCCACAAAACATACATTTTTCTCAGTATCACATTACACCTATTTTAAAAGTGACCACATAATTGGAAGTAAATCACTTCTCAGCAAATGCATAGCATTTCACAAGTTTAAAATAAAATATTGGTTGGCTGCTTGTTTGTTATTTTCATCTCTTATTTCTTCCTGTCTCCATTGTTAAGCACAATTCTTGGCATAAAACAGGTTTTTAATACCCATTTTTAGACTGCATTCTATCCTGGGCAATAGAACAAGAATCCTGTTCTCTCTCCCTCTTTCTCTTCCTCTTTCTTTCTCTCTTACATTCTTTTTTTTCTTTCTTTCACTCTTTCTTTCTTTCTTCTTTTCTCTTTCTTTCAAAAAAAAAAAAAAAAAAGCAAATTCTTCTGGGCACAGTAGTGGGTTCCTGTAGTCCCAGATACTCAGGAGGCTGAGGCAGGAGGATCACTGAAATCCAGGAGTTTGACGTCAGCCTAGGCAATGCAAAGAGACCCATCTCAATCAACCAATTAATAAATTAATAAATTATATTTTACATTCAAATTAAATATGTTGAAGAAGACAAAGTTTCTTAGAAATTTTAATTGCAATCATACTACTTCTTGTTAACCTACCAGATTTCACAAAGATCTGCGATTTAACAACAGCACATTCTTGAATTAGGACAAAAATAGGAAGTGCCACAATGAAACTGGGTGTGGTGATTTCAACAGAAAATCTCAGCTAAGGACACCTCTTGAAACTGGGCATTGATTTTAGCTCAAGGCATGCTAGGAAACTAAAAATATAATGAGTTACTGTTCTGGTTTTATGATAAATGAATCAGTTTGTCATGAGAAACAACATTTTGTCATGGGATTCTTAATCAGGAGCAAGATCAGAGCAATGATTTAGAAGATCAATCTGGTAGCAATGTTATAGACTAATTAAAGTAGACAAGACAATAGGAAGAAGACCACTGAGTTGTAGGGGGCTAGAGAGGGTGGAAGCCATGTATTAGTGATCCACTCGATCAAGAATACTATAGGGACAGAAAAAAAGAGAGGTGCTGGGCGAAATGATGCACTGAATGGGAATAATAGGATTTAGTGGTTTAGTGGAAATTAGGGTTGACAGAGGGGGAAAACTTACAAATACATATGTTTAGGAGGGCAGGATAAAGAAATGATATAGCAAAAGAGGGAAATACATTCTCTGCAATACAAGAGGTAGGTTTTTTTGGGAAGTCAGCAGCTTAAACCTATACTTACCCATTTCTATTTAATGACATTGATGAAAAGAGCTGGCAAATAGTTCTATCTTAGATGCACAGATGTCTAAAATTGTTTTCTTTGTGGTGTCAGATATCAGGCTTTTGATAGATATCAGCAGTGGCACTCACCCCCTTCCTTTTACCCCTATTCAAAACCCAGGAAGAAAGGGATCTATACTTGGCATTGACACACATCAGGGACTCACAGTGTGAAGCCATTAGAGAGTCACACTTGCCTTTTACCTGTCTCAGGATTATTGCTAGAATTTTGATGGAGGTGTGAAACCACTTGCAAATTGCAAGCAACCAATACATACATGAATGAATAATGAATTCTGTATTGAAGAGGCCTATAAAGAGTGTCAAGATTTTATATTTATAAGTGGTATCAGGATAGCAATAACAAGTCTGCTATATTAAACAAATACTTGCTGAGAATCTACTATGTTACAGGAACAGTCTCATGAGCTGGGGATACTGTATGAGCAAGAAAGATCTATTCCAGCTCTCATGGATATGGGACTGCATAGTTACAACTTACTTTGAAGGGCCTCAACTCTATGGAGCTGAAAGTTACTGATGAATGAACAAGGTAAAAAAGATGAAGTAGACCTGATAAGTTCTAACTCTGATTAAGGTTTCAAAGTAGGAGAATAAAATAATACTTGCAAGACTTCTTCAAGGTCTGGCCTTGTGTACCTCAAAAGAAACAGCAATGAGACTTTGGACAGATGCTTTAGCCAGGAATATGCAGTGTACTACATGATAGGTTTGATGAGAACAAACCAGGTATGTCTAATTTACTGTGGCTAGCACTTTGTAAATCTTGTTAATATTTCTTTTGAAATAAAATAATGAATATGCATTTGTGTGAAGGAAGGAGCAGTTAATGCTTTTTTAAAAAATAAAAATTAATAAAGGTTGGTATTTTTAAAAATAATATTCAAATAGTTTATATTTCTATGATAGTTAAAATATCAATGTGCAGGCTTGGTGCAGTAGCTCACTCCTGCAATCCCAGAATTTTTGATGGCTGAGACAGGAGGATTGCTTGAGCCCTGGAGTTCAAGAGCAGCCTGGGCAACATAGTGAGACCTCATCTCTACTAAAAATTAAAAAATTAGCTTGGTATAGTGGTGTACATCTATACTCCCAGCTACTTGGAAGGCTGAGGTGGGAGGATCACTTGAGCCAGAGGCTGAAGCTGCAGTGAGCCGTAATCACTCCACTCCACTGCACTCCAGCCTAGGCGACAGAGTGAGACCTTGTTTCAAAAATAACAAAACCCCAAAACCAAAAAAACCCAAGATGGTACTTTGGTAAGCATTGACAGAAAATTTAATGGTATAAAACAAGCAATCCACTGCGTGTGTGTGTATGTGTATGTATATATATACATATAAAAGTTCATATGTATATAGAAAATTATGAAATACATACATATTAAGAGAAACATCGCATAACTTAATACCTAACATTATTAAGGGATACTTATCAAATTATCACCTCATCTTTTAACATGTACTATAGAATTTTAAGATAAAAAATCAGAGTAAAAAAAAGAAACCATAAAATACAGAAAAAAAAATGCAAGTGAATATATTAACATGCTTGTTCTTAATGGCTCACATTAACCCAGGGCCCCTGTGAAACAGGCCTGACTTTCATAAATTACTTTTTACTATTTCAATTTTGCCTCTGGCCTATAACATTAGAAATAAGTGATCTATAAGAGTTATGACCACTAGAGGGAAAAAACATAAAATACTCCAAGATGTCCAAAACATTAGATTCCTTTTGTCTAAGTTAGCCAAGAAATCTAAATCATCTGCAGCTGGGTTTTGAGAAACATATAGACCATCAGACTTCCCCTGAAATAGAGTGAGCAAATTTAGAGTTTGACAGAGTCAAGTTCATTTTGGCATAAGACTTTTTGTTTTTTTTTTTAGAAATATTTTTTGTATTTTTCCTCTGAAAACATCCTTAAAAATTTACTTGGAAATAAATATATTATTTATTGATTTAAAAAAATGCTTAGCTTCTATTGTGTTCAAAGTTCTGAATTAGTAACTGTGGTTATGGAAATAAAATGTAGGTTAAATTATCTAAAAATTCCTAACGAAAAGAATTTTGAAATCCAGAGAGGGATATTAATCTTTGAGACCCTGTCTAGACAATTGCTGCCATCTTCTCAGATAATTGGAGAAAGAGAGTAAACACAGCTTTCAAATCAGCCTTGTTTCCAGTATGGCTTTGGAAACAGCCTCATGGTACCTTGAGTAGACAACTCAGACCTACTGAAACTCATAGCTATATATTTCTAAGTACTCCCTTCTACGGAAAACCCTCTAAAGCTGCTCCTTTGTGAAAGTTTTATATGTGAATTAAAATATTCCCTAAGAATTTATCAGTACTTTATATCTTTGATGTGACAGCAGATCAACACTCTGCCCCATACTGTATTCTGTCCAACAGTCAAGGTCCTTTCTATGACAATAAAGAAAATGTTTGTTTAGTCTACAAATTTGGGGGTTATGATCTCAACCTAACTTCTCAATTAACCTAGTCTTAATTATAAATAGAGACATCAGTATTCATAAACTATTGGGTTTCAGCAATAGGTTTTTCCACTCTGTATATATCCTCTCCACCAACTGGCCAACTTCTCACTTACCTAATCTTCATAGTCTTACATTTTCTAGTCTTTTCTATATTCACTATCCATAAACAGCCACATAAATGTTATACTTTATTAACTAGTATACTATCTCTGACTTTTCAAAAGAATAAAATCTATATCCCAACAGGAGAGATAGTTAAACAATGTTGCAATGACTGTGCATCAATGGAAACAGGAGAACTGGAGAAGCTGAAGACTGGGGAATTATTTTTCAGCAGTATCTATCCTTGACACTTCCCTTCCTCTTTTTTACTGAGGATGCTTACTTTTAAAATTCCTTACACTGAAATTCTACCTGTCATTTTAATGGTGAAATTGACCATAGGAATAAGCATTACATTTATAAGAAAAAAGCTTTTTGGTAATTACATGACCATATTCTGAGGAGGAGACTAGTGAGGTAGGCTGGCTAAAAAGTAGATACATAATGTTAAGGACCTAAGTACTCATTTAAGTCTATAATGAGCTTTAGATTTTAAAAATAAAGACTTTAAGAATTCTTATACATACATTTCTTAAGAAGAAAGAAAATTAGTAAATGACATTTATATTTTAAGGCATGTAAAATACTATAAAGTGATTGCTAGTGTAAACGAACACTATTCATTTTGTATTTACTCTAATAACAGTATGGATTTTTCATGTTATATCAAATCAGAAGAGTAAGTTCAAGGATAGTCATTGCCTGATGATATCAATAAGTTTTTTCATGAATATGCTAACCTATAGGAGTCCATTTGTTTAGTAGATTTACTAGTTTCTTGTAAATAATCATTTAATCTCCTCCTTAATGTCTACTCTGGAATCTTCCATAAATTGAACACAACGTCTTCTCCATCAATTTCTTTATAACTTTAGTTTGCAAACCTGTAGAAAAAAAAAGAAGAAAGAAGTGCAGAAAACAAGAGGAATAAAACAGAAGAAACAAGAAAAAGAACAGAAACACTACCTATGGGTGATGTCCAAAGCCTCTACGTTCATTCATGCTCTCGTGTTTTAGTTCATTTCATTTTTTCTCTCACCTGACATTCTCATTCTTCCCTATTTAAAACCTTCCCTTCTCTTCAGAGTCCAGATCAAGACTGTCTTCTTTGTGAAAATTTCTCAAATTCATCAAAGTAATTTAACGTTTAATCTAATATAAACAATATCTTTATTTAATATGCTTCTTCATATTTAGTTCTATGAGTGTATGATTAGTATATACCAAGTGATGGCTAACCCTGGGACAGACTGTTGCAAAATGGCAGCTCCTACCCTTGTTGAACTTAGTGGTTATCTTCATGTGTATTTGTCTTATTTTAGACTGCAAATTGCTGAGGGATAGAATTATCACTAAGAACTTCCTTAATAAGCACAGAAGATTATTTCTCAATACAGAGGTGAAACATAACAATCAATAAAACTCCCAATAGATTGTTCTATAGTAGGGATTAGTAAACTTTTGTTGTTAAGAGTCAAAGAGTAAATGTTTCCAGCTTTGTAGACCGCGGGTTCTTGGTAACAACTAGTGAAATCTGCCATTGTAGCATGAAAGCAATTATAAGTAACACATAAGTGAGTTGGCTTGGCTGTGTTCTAATAAAACTTCATTTACTACAAGAGGTAACCGACCTGATTTGTTCCTTAGCCTGTCATTTGCAGACTCCTGCACTAGAAGATCTTGTCTGAGGTTGGATTTCCTGGAAGCAGTCAGAGATAGGGATTAAGGTGCAGGAGTAAAACCCGTAAGGGAGGGAGGAAAGAAGGATGGAGAAAAGGAAGGAGCAGAACAAGATGTGGTCTCAGGCAAAGGCTGGTCCCCCCTGACCCATTGTAGGGAGGCAAGTGCCTCTGGAGCAGAAGGTTTTTCTCTCATCACGCAAAGGAATGGGATTCTGTGCCCACTTACCTCCATCAGGCAGTTTTTTGCTATAGGCTTCTGGGGGGTGGGATTGGAGTGTGGGGAGTTATTAGTTTTGACTCCTCAGCTAGAAGGTTCCTGTCAATCAAGGGCAATTCTCTTTGGTAATTCTCAATGATAATTTACATTGTTGGTGAGTATAAATTAGTGTCAATGCATTGGAGAACAATTTGATTTCATTAAAACTAGAATTTATTGGTGGGGCATGGTGGTGCACACCTGTTGTCTCAGCTCATCAGGAGGCAGAGGTGGGGCATCACTTGATTCTGGTATGTAGAGGCTGCAGTGAGCTGTGATCATGTCACTGCACTCCTTATCTGGAGATTCAGAGCTCCCAAATCCACTAACAGAAACTTTCAGGCCTGCTAGAGATGTAGACCCAGAACTAATGGGTCCAGTGTCGCTTCTGCTCTCTCGTATCTTGTGAAATGTGTCCCAGGCCCAGCCCAGATTCAGTTTACAAGGTTGGGAGTCTACATCTCTCCCAGGAGGCTGGGCCCCTGGGGCCATCTTTGGAGACCAGATAGTGAAAGCGACCTGTCAGTCTCTGTGTGATCTGATCTCAGATTGCCTCTTCCTTTACCTCCACTTTGCCCAGTCCAGCACCACGACTTCGCTATGATGAGCCAAGATGATCGGAGGCACAACTCTTATACTTACAAGTTCTTCTACTAGTTCTGAACTTCCCGAGGCAGCAGATGGTTCAACCCTCACTTCAGGCCATTGCTCAAATCTCACTTAAAATAATGCACACCCTTGTCACACTATCTCCACAGCCTGCTTTATTTCCCTTCATGGTACATTTGCTCCCTTGACTTATGATCTATTTGTTTATTGTCTCACCTCGAAGAAAATGTAAATGCCACAAGAGCAGAGAGTTTGACTACATTATTTTATTTATTGCTGCATCCTCAGTGTAGGCTACTTGGCACATTGTAATTACTCAATAAACACTTTTCGAAAAGTACATACATTTGAAATTGTGCACAGTATTTGATCCATAAAAATTCCACTTCAAGTATTTATAATCAGAAAATAATAGAACAAGTGCATTCGTTAGCAATGATGCTAAGATTAGTGTTGTTTAATATATCTTTCATTTACAATAAAGAGTTTTTTAAACTCATATCTTCAGTGGTAATCAGAAACGAAACAATTTTCATCTCTATTTATTGACATTAACAGATACATCTCCAAGACCTGCTTTAGAATAGATAAGGCACATCACAAAAAGAACCAATATTATATTTGTATATAATTTTATGTGCACGTATGTATACACAGACACACACACACACACACACACACACACACACACACTCAAAGGAGAGAGAAATTCCTTGAAGAATGTTTAGTAAAATAATAATTAACTCTGATAAGTTTGGGTAATTTTTATTTTCTCTTTGATTGTTTACTGACTTAATTTTATTCACAAGTATACAATATATATGACACAAAATAGAAATGATAAATGTACCTTAAAAAGTGGTCCAGTTTAACTTATACTTTCTCTATGAAGCCTGTTGCATTTTAAAACATCTCCAAACAATTTAATAGTTGACCTTTTAATGTGTTATTTATGGTTTTTTGTTCATTCTTTGTTGAAAATAAAGTTTTGTACTTCTAGCTTGTAACAGAAATAGTCTGGTGCAAATTAGGATTTCTCTGGAATTAAACAGTAAAAGCTCAAATATTTATCAGTGTAGTGAATAAAATTGACCAAAAAATTTATCAATCACCACATTTTTATTAAAGGAAGACCTATGATCTATCTTATTTTTTAACACAGATAGAGGTATAATTATGTGATGGCTTTCCAAAAACATTTTATTGAAAATGAAAGATTGACAGAAAAGAAGATATAAAGTTAAGAGACTCTATAAAGAACACATATATTTACCCAAAACCTTTCCAAACTTCTCTTTTTCCTTACCTTACAAACATGATCCCCTCTTTCCTCTTCTTACTGCTGTTAATCTATGTTTTTGAACTACTCTAGTCCATGGTGTTACGAATTCTCATCTTCATATGTTCTTAGATCATTAATTAATACCCGATCCCACTTTGATGGTGCTGGACACTCAGCAGCATTTTGAAAAATAATTGTTGAATTCAGAACTGTCTCTGTATGTTCTTTCAGATTTCTGGATTGGCCAGTAGTACTGTCTGTACTTAAATCAAAACAGTTTTGCAATTTAGCTGTGGAAATGCCCTGTGTTTGAGACATGGGTGTATTTATTACACTTCCTCCAAAAAACAACTCACCCTGTGTCCTAGAGCTACTTATAAAATATTCACAGCAATATCACAGTTTTATTATTTAAATTAAATAATATATTTGACACAGCACTCAGTACACAAGAAGCTCTCAATAAATGTTAAGCTCTATGTTTAGCTCTTGCTCCTCCTCTAGACAAAGTATATTTTATAAAACATAACTGTAACATACTGAATTTTAATATAAATTATTGGCTCTGTTTTCACCAATTATAACGAGAAGCAGAACAAAGATCTTGGAAATTCTGCAACATAAACTGGTAAGTATGAGAATTAGATGGCTTACGGATATGAACATAAACTTATTTATATTTTACCTTCCAGGAACAATTCATGCTCAGCTTTGATGGCTTTTCGGTCATCACAGTCAGCTTTCTGGGTTTCACTCAGCAGTGACAGACAATTCATCACATATAACAATAAATATCAACTCATAGTTGGAAATCGGGATGAATGTTATCCCAAGCAACAGTGGTTGAATTGGCAAATTACTCTTCACCATAAATACCCTAAGCTTGGAAAGTTGTTGAGCAATAAAATGCACATCACAAAGACATCTGATATTTGAAAAAGAACCCCGAATTAACCCGCAAAAGGGAGTCATCAGTCTTCCTGATATCTGGGTAGAGATTAATACTGCTTGCCGGTTCATAGCAAATCACGTAAAGCCTATCTTCTCCTACACCAAAATGCTGCTCCCTACTTGTCAGACTTTCTCTTTAAAACACAGAATAATATCCATCCACCTTCCGTAGCTACACATAGTCTCATTCTTATTTCGGCTGTAATAAACACATCCTATTTTTTGAACATGTCATATTTTAAGGCCACTTAAAGAGGACTGCTGTGTATTAGAATTTAGAACATCTGTGTGAGTTGCATTTACAATGTATTTATTTATGTGTTTTGCAAATGTATTTACTCTCTGAGGTATTTAGCAGATTATATTAAAAATGCTAGGAAGTTTAGCCCAACATGAGGCAAAACAAAAATTATTAGCAACCATTTTTCTCTAGGTTAATAACATCAAAATACTATCAAATTTCATTTTTCATTTTCTTAGGTTGTGAAAGTTATTATAATTATACAGAAGCCATATTGCAGAGTCAAAAATTATATCATACTGCCAGTAAATATAAATAGAATAATATTAATTAAAATTATATCTATATATATGCAAGATCATATATTTTAGACCAATTCTTATAAGTAAACATATGTATAGTCTTGAGAAAATACTTTCACTAGTGATTTATTTAAACATCCTCAAAACAGAGAAATCATATCTTATGGTTTTTCTCTGCTATGTGAGCTTCTAAAACCTGAGCAAATAAGGTTATCTAATGTGTTTCAAAGGATTTTTTAAAAGGAAACTAACACAATTAAAAATTAAAATAGATTTTTACATTTTGTCTTGTGTTTTGGAAATATTTTCCCTCTTCTTTGACTTGTTTGCCACAGAAATATCTGTAGTATTTATTTGATAATTAGTTTAATATGCTATTTGGCATGTTATCAAATAAAGGATTCTTTAACTTTTATCTTTACAAAGGCAAGTACAGTTTACTTTGTTGCATTTGGTGGGAAAACAACCTGAAAGATTATCAAATACCTTCATTAAACAGATGAGATTCAAAGAGTTTAGTGACTTGCAGAACATGTACATTATAGCAGTTCTAAAAGGAAAATGGATATTTAGCTTCTTGACCGATGTTCTTTCCTGTTATTTCTTTGGTAACACATGTATGAGTTGTGTGATTAGCTCCTCTTATAGAGACCTCAACTTACGTTCTGAACAAAAGTCACTCATCCCAGCCATATATCACCTGCCCTTGCCCAGAAACGTTGCCTCTTTCCTTTTTGCCTCTTTCAGTACCATTGGAATACATGAAACCTGCACGCGCACACCATATCATGATAACTTATTGCCATAAATTAACTTATTTATAAATTGACCCTCCAAAAATAGACTCACTGGCACAATATACTTACCAATACCCAAGGCATTTTTGTGAGCTCACAAATCTTAAGATCACTTTGTTTCTATTGCCTTGTCATTGCTCAACCTATAAAGTTTTCTAAGAGGCAGAAAACATAGTCAAGGTAAAATAGTACACCGAGTTCATCACGGTAAATTCTAAGGAGAGAGTAACAGCAGATAAGATCATCTCCAAATTTGTCATTTCCACAGTAGACAATGTCCTGACCATGGCAGACATTCAAATACATTTGTTGAGTTAGTTTCATTTATATTTTAAAATAGGATTGCTAGCAAACTGTTGACAAAGTGCTTACAATGGTCCATTAGTTGCTCACAGACTTAACCTGACCAAACTTCAGTCAGGCTTCTCTTCTCTCCACAGGTCCCTAAACTTTGGCTGGCCCCAAGTCTGAGAAAGCACTAAAACACAAAGGATCCCCTAATAATAGCTCGTTTTAAGAATCAGCTGAACACAGCTAAAAATACTTTCTATGAGACCACCACCCTGAACATGCTATCTGTTCGCCTCTACTCGGTTGCCAGTTTCTCCTCAAAGGCTCTTGCTAGCCCTGCTTGACCCTTCTTACAAAGAAAAGCCTTTTTGTGTTTGATTTTGAAAGCTTGCAAATCCTAAGCTTGGAGCATTGTGATAGTCTTTTTGAATAAAATTTCTCCTTAACCTAAGTCTAGGTTTGTTTTTATTTGACACCATTATCAGACATAGATCACAGAACAAGGAATTTCCTTTGCTCAGACGCATATCATTTTCCTATAAAGAGCAGAAATCTAAAAGCATTATATTTTAAGTGTTAGCATCACCTATAAATTAAACAAACCTATAATTTTGTTCTTAATTTATTTAGCATATTCAAGAAAGTGTTGATGTCTGTGGCTTTGTAATAGAGTGATGAAATATTCTGAACAGTTGTCAATAATGTCACACCGTTAACCATATACGCAGTGACTATAGGGGAAAATAATCAGAATTCATATTTCATATCCAAATTTTATTTTTGAACAGCAATAAGATCAGCTATCTCAGGAAATTCAGCATAACTGGAGTCAGTATAACTTCAGTCTGGTATCTTAATACCATCCGAAATGCACTAAAGATAGCTGCTTCAGAACGATAAGACTTGAAATATGGTTGCTGGTTTGAATTTAATGTATGAAGAATAATAAAACCATTTCACAAAGAAAATAATGTAACATAAAGTGAGATAAGAAAAGAATATCAATGTATCTGGCACTAAGACTCCATATGTCAGGACATTATTATTAGAACAATTTACTATTGTATCTTATTTAAACACCACATTATTTCCAATGTAGTTACCCAGATACAATGTTCACTTTTCTACTGACTCTATTCCAAGACTTCAAAAGACTTTAGAACTGTTTTATAGAATATTCTTCTTTGAGAATTAGAAAAGGAGGCATGGAAAGGTTAGGTTGCTCAGGAGGCAATGTTGCATATGGTAAAGGGCTCCACAGCCCTCCTTTTTTTCCCTTGCAAAAGAACCCTCATTTATTGGGGTTAACTCAATTGAGTTCTCATTTTAGGGAAATCTGAATTCTATTACACATGGATTGGAGAAAGCAGTATATTCTAAAGGGTGTAAAACTTCATATGTTGGCTGTATTTTTATTATATTTTAGGAGAAAATATCCAAGGAATATACTATAAATGTATTTCAACTTCTTTAACTATAATTTGGAAAGTCAGTCTCAGCACAAGGAAGTATAAACCATATTGTTTTGTTTTTAATTGTATTAATTGAAGTATGACTTACAGTAAATAAAATGCACTCTTCTTTGGTGTTAAATATTACAGATTTGTGACTCCCTCTCTTTTTGTCTGTCATCATATGTGTATATAATGTATAGCAGTTATAATATACCTACTATAATAAAATGTATCATAGTATAGAGTACATATATAAAGTGGACAATGATACAATTCATAAAAACTTGGAGACAGGAATACACAAATTATGTTAAGGATGCAAGGGAAAGTCAACTTTGATGGATCAGACAGGATAAGCAATTACTGAGAGATAAAACTGAACGGAAAGCACAGGGCTAAAGAATAGAGTCTCTTGAAATCAAGTTAAGGAATTTGTATTTTTTGTGGCTTGTTAAGAGAAACTAATGGATTTTTGATATGCTCAAAAACATTTACACAAATATAATCTAATATGGATATTCTGAAAGGCTGAGTGCAGCAAAGCTGATGTTCACTGGATCATTTTGAAAGGTATTGTACATAATTCTTTTATGAAATAATGAGAGCCAAAGAGAAGAATGGTAGAGTTGACTAAATCTCTGCTTTTGAGAAAGTCAGAAGAAGGTTCAAGAACAACCTCTGCTACTCATCAGCTGAGTGACGTTAGGGAAGTCATTAGCCTTCTCCAAGTCTCTGTTAATACATTTGTAAATTAGAGGAAACAATGCCTGTTTCATTACATTGTGATGAGCATTAAATGGGATAGCATAAAGTTCTACGTTCATGAGAAAACTAAAAAAACTCTATACAGGAAAGGAGAGGATGTTAGGGAACATTTAAAGAAGAGGAGAAATGAGAATTGGACTATGGAGATGAGGAGACTTTCAATAATTGAGCTGTCCTTACAGGATTGTGGCCCAGCATATCATTTAGGAGGCCCTGGGATGCAGGAAGATCAGACTATCTCCTCTTCCCCTTTCCATTTCTATGACAAGGAGACCAGAGGAACTAAGACTGATGATCTCGCTTCACAGGCTTCAAGTTGCCTAATGTGAATTTTTTTCTTCAAATTTGTCTCTTTGTCATAACTTAATTTCTCTAGGGTAAAAATATTTGACATTTGAAAATACAAGAAAATTACACACTATTTCTTCATTTTGGACATTGGTTTTAAGGCAGCACAGACTGGTGTCATTTCAAAGGCTTCCTCACTCACACGACTGACATGAATGCTGGCTGTTTTCCGGCACTTCAGTTGAAAATTTGACTGGAACATCTACACATGGCTTGTACATGTGGCCTGGCTCCAAGGAAACAGCTGGTTTCCATGAATGAAGCTCTGAGAGAAACAGGTAGAAGCTGTATTGCCTTTAAAAATCTAGCCTTGGAAGCCACGTAACATCATTTCTTCCATAGTCATAGGACTTCCTAGATTCTTCATTTTTTTTTAATCCCTCCAACATACAGCTTTGAGAAAAGCACTTCTTAATAGAAAAGAGTCTTTGCCACATTATTAGACAAGTGTACAAGATAAAGAAAGCTTGACACAGACACCTTGGAAAATACAATCTGCCTCAGTTTGGCATGGTAAGTAATATTAGTGTATTTGCTCTGAGTGTAAAATATAAAATTCTTGGAACTTTTTAAGATCCTAACACATATCAATCACCTTCTTCATTTAATAGGCAATAAAGTAATCATTCGCGTATTGTGTACTCATATTTGCTTATGTTTGATTCTAGTCTTAGTAAACCTCATGTCTTGTTTCACAGTGATTACACTATGTCTATTTTTAAAATTGCTTTTTTTGTTATATCATTCACATATTGCTGTTATAATGTTGTACAGAAACCAACCACAAGACCTCAGTGACATATAATAAATGTATTGCTTAAGTGTCTGGTGTTAGGAAAGAATTGGCTAGGCAGGTTGGCGGATCTCAGCTGGGTCTGCTCATAAGTTTGGATGTTGGCTGGATGGTTTGTGAGGCAAGTGCTGTGACTGGCTCTGCTCCACCTGTAGTGATGTGCTGGTAAAGTGCTTTTCAATGAAAAACAACAAAAAAAAGAGTGGACGTTCTGATTTGTAGCATTTGCTCATTTCCTTGGTTTCATGCTACCAGTGGTTTAACAGTTGGCTCACGAAATTTGTGAATATTTAACAATGAAGTCATGCAAGCCTATACAAATCAATTTGAGCACACTGCCATAACATATCTCTCTCACCAGAAGACTAGCTCTAGCGTGCTGGAATTGTGATGACAGAGGTACAAAAGGGAAAGCCCCAATACACTAGCCCATCTCAACCTTGGTTTGGGTCATGACTGGCACTTTCCATTAGCCAAAGCAAGTCATATAGTTGGGTATGATGAGCTTCTCTTCTCATGAAGGGGGACCATGCAAAGTCCCATGGTAAGGAGTTTAGATACAGATTTCAACCCAGCCTGGTAACCTATCATACTGAAGATACTCATAGTTTGTTTTAAGAATGTGCTTTCTATACTTGTATATTAATTTTAAAACTGAGGCAAAACATACCAAAAATGATTTCATTATTTGACAATGGATACTCTGAGAAATCGGGATCATTTGCCTGACTCTTGGATTTGGTGAAATCTGCTTGTCTGAATTCTTATTATTATTAGCACATACATTTTCTCACTGGTATGTATTTGTACACATGCAAAGAAGTCTACAAGTAACTTAGAAAATATAATATGATTTTCTTAGCCCGAGAGGGTACAATTTTCTTTCATGTTTGAGAAAATCTTTCTTGCAGCCAGTCTTCTTGCAATTGATTAGAATTCAAGACAGATAGTGAGAATGTTGGCATTGCAATGGTAGAATAATTGCAGGATTTACAATATGAACCAATATGAGAGGCAATCTGGGATTGCTTTCAGAAAAATAAAAATAGTGATGGTTCATGGAGATGCTCCTTGTCTTCATTTATGGTTGGATTTTCTTCTGGTGTTTGTAAACTTAACAACCCTTGATCATTCTGAAATTCTAATAAAATCTAGATTTTCCCCCAAATTTGCTAATAACGCCAATGTGACTTTTACGTGGCAAAGAACCAAATGTTAATTCTGAGAGTAGAATATATTTTCTGAACTGAGACTTAAAACATATAACCTCACCATTAAGTTTGAGAGTACATTATCAATTACGAAAACCATTCTCGCTGCTGCTGTGACCCTAACCGATCCGTAAGTATTCCAATGTGGCTTTTTCTTCACCTTTCTGCTCTCACTGCTTCTACTTTTCAACCGTTAAGAAACAGAGAAATTTCTTCCTGCAATGCTTGAGGAAAGCAAGGCTTTACTTTATAATATGGGTTTAAGTGAAGGACTTGTCAAACTGAATGGAATGTAGAGTGATTCAAATGTTCTGACAAGGGCATAGAAAGCAAAGAACAGTGCTCTGTGGTTTGTCAAAAATTCATTTAAAGAACACTTCAATTGTTCCTACTGGAAAAAAAAGTGTATTATAAATCACAAATTCCTCCTGTTTATATTCTAATATAAACCACCTCCAGATGAGAGCTTATTTAATTCAAATAAGCTCTCTTTTAAGTATCAACCTATTATTTAATATGAAAAGAGATTTGAATTAAATAAGCTCTCTTTTCATATTAAATAATAGGTTGATACTTAAAAGATGTTTCCATCAAAGCATCTTAGGAAGCTTTATTTGCATTAATAGACTCAACATTCGTTATACAGCGAAAGGCTGGTGCTGTAACTTTTCTTTCTCTGTGTTACTGAATTTTATTTCTTCTCCAATTGATGCATTATATTTTTGTAAGTTCCATCAGAATTCTGATTATTCAATAATAGAACTCAAAAGATATAATTGATAGAAAGTATTTAATTAAATTGTAATGATTAGAATAATTGCAGGACTTACAATATGAATCAAAATTTTTTTCAGTAGGTATACTTTTCTTCCAAAAATTACTTTTGTTTCTTTGACATTTTATTTAATCTTGCTGTTTATGAAAGAGTTATTATTGAATAATTGGCTCCAAGTGACTCTGACTATTGAGAATTGTACTTTTCTCTCAAGATCAACTAAGGTCTTGCATCCTTTAGGAAGACTGCCTTGTGTAATTCAACCTTTATTTTGTTTCATTTATGAGACTGCCTCCATGATAGGCCTCAAAATTATATTTAGTTTATTTCAATGGTTGAAATCTGTTAATTGTTCTTAAACTAGGGTGTGATTTTTAAAGCTATTGAAGGTAGTTTTAACTTCTTCTTTTGGCTTTGGCAGAAGCTCATACCTGATCGAAGCTCCCAAAGAGAACTACAAGAAATTGATAAAATATTCTGAAGAAACATTGTTTGAATGGTATTAGAAAGCTTTCATTTTTCCAAGATCTGAAGAGCTAAACTTTCTGACAGAAGCAAAGTACAGATAGGTGAACATGCCACTTGTTGTATTTTTCCTGGCCGCAAATTCAAATTCTACGTTAATGACTCAAGAGCTGAGCAGAACTTGGGACAGTCTAACAGGATGTGGGAGACAGCAGTTGGAGTTCAGATCCTGCCCAGGCAGAGGAGCCAAGGTAAACATCCAAAGATTTCATTGAGGGGTCTCTAAAGCTCTGCATTCTTATATTAATTGTCAAAAAGTGTTTCTCAGGAGCATATTCAATTTTTAATTAATCCAATCCTTGAAGGAAATTATGGCAAATTATCCCTAATTCAAGTTTATTTAAAAAACAAATTCCTATAGAACAACAGTAATCAAGAAAATATGGTTCTGGCCTAGATGGATTTATCCAATGAAATAGAATTAGGATTCTAGAAATATTTACTTATTCCACAAAATAAAATAGCTGAGGAGGAGAGTGTCAACCTAAATAACATATAAAATACAATATCCCATCTGAAACAGGGAAAATAAAAGGAAGCAAAACATCAAAATGTACACAATAGAACAAGAGCATGTGGAAAACAAAGGTCTGAGTTAAGGTAAAAAGCAGTGTTTTCCTGCTCTCACACTCAATACAACATAAAATACTTCTGTTACCAGATATGTGGGAGTTTTCCCTACCTACCAAGTAATTCTTCAGCAGATTCTCCAGGAGATACTAGCTGAGTGTCCTCTAATTCAACTCAATTGTGACAATATCTGTGTGGAGGTAGCATCAGATCCCAGATTGAGGGCTTAGTGCCCCAAAACTGCCCCCTGCTGAGATAGCCAGGTGGGAAGGGCTCCCTGGCAAAATTCTAACTGGCCTGTGCACTGGGGTGGAACCACAGAAGTTCATGCCATTTGCAGCAGGGAGGAATCTGGATCCTCGTCTTCCTGTGCGGAAACTGGGATTCAAACTGCAAGGCAAGAAGCGCACCAGGATGGACTCTGGCTTTCTGGAAGGTCTCTGTTTCCCCTTTTCTTACTTTTTTCCCAATAAACCTTGCCCTGCTCACTCTTCAAATTGTCTGCATGCCTAAATGTTTGTGGTCATGTGATAAGGACCCAGCCTTTAGCTGAACTAAGGAAAAGTCCTACAACATTTTTGGTTCCCAAAGCGGGACTTGAAAAGTGGTGAGTGAAATGGAAACTCAGAACCTCTCACTATCACTTCTAAGCCTTTGCATCCTCAGACTTCTGAGGGTAGGGGAAATGGAGCTCCAATCCCTGTCACTCCTGGGATTCAGGAAGGTCAACCTCAATCTCTGTGGCTTTTTCCTTCCTTTTTAAAGAGTGACCTGCAAGCAGCAGCTCCCTACCACCCTCCCTTCCCTGTCAGGACTGGATCACATGGCACAGGCCATGCTGGGTGGCTGGCTGGCAGTCCCTGCCATGCACCACTCAGGGCCTTCCTCTTCTCAAGCCAAGGGGTTCAACTCTATGGGACAGTAATTAAGTTAATCTCCCTGGCAGAGGAACCACTTGTATGAGAATAAGAGGTTCTTCCCCAGGCATTTTAAAACTGTTCTTTTCTTTTCTCTTATACACTGCATCAGCAGTTACCGGCCAACTTTCAAAGATTTATTTATTTATTTTCCTTTTGGAAGATGTTTCACTAGGCTAGGAAATATAAGTTTCCCTATTTATATTCTCTGTGAAGCTTTGGTGGTGAAAAAGAATCTTGTGGGGACTAGGCTTTCTCTGGCTTGTGTGTTGTGTACGATGTCTAAAAAAAAAAAAAGCTTTAATTAATTTGGCCTAAAGAAAAACGAGCACTTAGATCAAATATTTTTTAAAGGGAAGAGAAAAGCTGTGGTACCTTTTAGTTCACATGACTTTAACTTTCGAGAAATAAAAACAGCCTTAAAGATTATTGGTAAATCCTGGTGTCATTAAAATGGAAATAGTTGAACTAACTTCTGCAGGTTAGATGCAAGGTTTGCTCAATATTTTAAGGTTACAAACTGCTTTTTTTGGTTTTGAGAATTACTTGACTTACCAGCTTTACAACTGGTAAGGTCTGTGGACATATAAAACTAACCATGCCCTTTATTATGCTGAAAAAGGTCAAACCTTGGCAGCACTTATGACACAATTAAAACAACCTTCCAGGTTTTACACTAAAGTTAAAAATTGCTAGGAGTTACCATTATAACATGCAATTTAGAGTGCTGGAAATAGATTTACATGCAAGTTGTATACTAACAGTAATTTTTTTTTTCATTTTTTGGCTTTTTTTTTTTTTTGTTAAAGGTTGTAAAAAGGCATGGAAATGTAAATTTTTGCCTAGGGTAAAAAGATTGTTTTGAGTTAGATATAAAACACTGAAGGTTCAAACAAGTGGTGGAAGAATTGTGTAAATTATTAATCTTACAGAAGAGATTCTCTATGTGAACATATTGACTAAGTTCTGAAAGGGTATTGTATTAGTCCGTTTTCACACTGTTGATAAAGACATACCCAAGACTAGGCAATTTAAAGAAGAAAGAGGTTTAATGGACTTACAATTCCACATGGCTGGGGATGCCTGAAAATCATGGTGGAAGGCAAGGAAGAGCAAGTCACATTTTACATGGATGGCAGCAGGCAAAGAGAGAGAGATTGTGCAGGGAAACACTGCCTTATGGAGCCACCAGATCTCATGAGACTTACTATCATGAGAACAGCACAGAAAAAGACCTGTTCCCATGACTCAGTTACCTCCCACTGGGTCCCATCCACAATATGTGGGAATAAAGATGAGATTTGGTTGGGGACACAGCCAAACCATATCAGGATTTTTTGGATTTTCTGTAATTGAGAATTGAAATAAAAGCAAAATGAGGTTTGCTTTAAGGCATGAGTATGCTCTTTGGAATAATGTGTAAAGTGACAAAAAAAATTTTGCTTCTTTAAAATTTCTGAGTCATCATTTTGGCAAAATAAATAGCTTACAGTAATCTAGAACTCTATTACATAATATCAAGTGCTTTAAACATATTTAGCAGGCTTCCCAAAATCAAACTTCAGTTTCAAAATGTTCTTTCCTGATGCTTGGGTTTTTGGATGGTTCAGAGAGCCCCAAAACTTACATAAAAGAGAGGGAAACAGGATTATTTAACATATTTAAGTAAACAAAATTGCCAAAATGATATTTAATCTTCTTCAGGTTATATTTTTGTGAATAATGCCAATATATCTTCCAAAATTGTATGGGATTTCTAAAGTTCTAGTGTCTAAGTATATGCTATTAATCATAATTAAGGTTGTTATGTTAAGTTATTGTAAACCACAAAGATGACCATGCTTCTCTGTCAATTGTGTTTCCAACTGAAACTACCCTAGATATTTTATTATTCACAGATAATTATTGTCTTGTTTTAATCCTTTTCAAAAGATAGTTTATAATACCTATAGGAATCTGACAGGCACTCTCAAATACAGGTTTCTGATAACTTTGGAGATTGTGATATTGGAATAAAGTAAAATGTACAGGACTCATGAAGAGCTAAAATGTTCACAAATATCAGGCAAAACAAAAAGGCACTGAACTCAGGAAACTGAAGCAATTCTTTCTAACCTTTATTTGGAATATTGCTGATCCTTATTTTGTTTTTCAGAGTCACAGAAATTTATTTTGAACTATTTATGGCCTTTAATAATTGCATAAGGTATATTTCTGTGAACAAGATTTGGAGCATATTATTTCTCTCTGCCTAATTTCTCTAGAATTTGGAAACCATCTGTGAGTATTCTTAACTTATGGCAATATGGTTTTTGCATCAGTGCAATAAGAATTCGTTTGTATTTTGCAACAGGACGCAATTGAAGAAGTTGGTTATTTTACCATGAGTTTGACTGGAAGGGTTTGCTTCCCTTTAAGGAATCAATCTTGACTTGGAGAGATAGTAAAAGCCCCATGGGAGACTGGCCTCATATTCTTGCCTATGCAGTCTCTGTACAGAATTCCTGATCTGTGGTCAATAAGGAATGTCACTTTCTAGGAGGTCCAGGATCTCTAAGTTTATTTTGAGACCGTAAAAGGAGAGGATCACCCACTTCACAGGTATTTGAGGATACAAATCCATGGCTGGGCTCAGTTTTTCAAAGGTCTTATCTTAGATTCCCTATAGAACAGTGTTTGATCAAAGCCAATCCAAAAGGCCTATGTAGAAATAATTACTCTTGTTGCAGTTTATGTAAATAATAAGGCCAAGTATAAGACTAAAGTCTATTTTGCAAACAACACAGTCCTATCATAATTTGTTTTGTTAATGAAAATGAGGACTGGAGAGAAAGAAATTATGTTTCAAAACTTACTACACATTTGTCATTAAATTCTAAAATCATTAGTTGTTTTTTAAGTTTTTGCCTACATTTTTAGACTAACCCTGCTTGTTCCTGTGAACCAACCAGCAATCTCTAGCTGCAGCTCAGATGGAACAAAAGGGATGGATAATGTAAAAAATCTGTATTAATATTCTAGTTCTGAGCAATTATCTTGTAAATCCTGCCAGGTAATTGGAATAAATAGGGTGCCCATCAACCAGAGGTTTCCTTTTTCAGAAAGTAAGGCAGAGGGAGGTAACCAAAGCTCAGCACAATAAACCCAAATTCTAGCAAGCATAATTATAGCCACCAGTTATCTGGGCATGTCACAACTTATCTTTTTCTCTCCCTTATTTGAGGAGGACTCAATTCCACAGCTTCACCTTAGCATTCGGATTATGATAAGGAGTCCAGGTCCCCCAAGACACATTTTTTTGTCCCAAGCTCAATTTCAAGCTTTGCGTCAAAGCCCTAGGAAGAAAACTGGATGTGAGGATCCAGAGGACGATGATAACAGAAGTTACAAGGCACAGTGCAGATAAGCATGGCTGATTCATGCAGATTAAGCCAAGCTCAAGCTTCCTGTTTCACGGATAAAGGCCATGTTAGTAACCATGTTATAAGTGAGGTCAAGAGAACTCCAAGGATACTGACATGAGGTGGGAAAGAGACATAGGTGAGACTGGATAATCTCTATATTCTAACCCCCCTGCTTCCTGGGTGCAAGCCACTTTGGTACTCATGGCAGCACCTGCCAAGGTCACTGGGGCTCAGGAATGCAATGACAGAAGAAACAAAGAGTACACTATTTCCTCTCTCCCTCATGTACCCCAGGTACCTGCTAGGAAGAAATGAGAATCATGGATGCCTGCTCCCCTTTTTCTACATAAGTAACCATTCATCTTCAGTCTGTACCCCTTTTGAATGCATCCTGAACCCCTGGGACTCCTTTGAAAAAACACCTCCTTTTTTCCCTTCTCTTCCTTGGATCTGTTTTCACAGATAGGTAACTATGTCTCTGTACTACAGAACACCCCCCTTAGATGCATCCTCCAAACTGGGAAAGGTTAATTTTCCAAACTTTAAACTGGTTGGCTTAGGATTGCACTCAGGGGAAAGGAACTCAGAAGTCCAAATGCTGGCAAAATGGTAGTTTTTTGCCACTTGGGCTTTTGGACCCCCTCTCCCTGCACAAACTGGAAAAAGTCCTCGGGATTTTTGAGCTGTCCTTACCTCTCTCCTTGTTTCATTTTGATACATGTTTTCTACTAACCCAGTTTGTGTGTTCTTGCCTTCAGGCCATCAAACTCTAAAAGGTCATGCAACGAGAGCTGCTGACAAATGGCCCCTTCTGCTCAGAACCCTTATATAAGCCTCTGAGGGAGCTCTGACTGCCATTTTCCAAAACAGTGCCCCTTGTCAGCAGGAAGCAGTTAAGATCGGTCTTCATCCTTATCCTTACTCTAACTGCAGTTAGATCTTCTTCTTCTTTTTTTTTTTTTTTAAGATGAAGTCTTGTTCTGTCTCCCAGGGTTGAAGGCTTGAGTGCAGTGGTGCAAACTCTGCTTACTGCAACCTCTGCCTCCCAGATTCAAGCCATTCTTCTGCTTCAGCCTCCCAAGTAGCTGGGATTATAGGCATGTACCACAATGATCGGCTAATTTTTATGTTTTTAGTAGAGATGGGGTTTTGCCATGTTGGCCAGGCTGGTCTCAAACTCCTGACCTCAAATGATCCACCCACCTCAGCCTTCTAAAGTGCTAGGATTACAGGCATGAGCCACCGCCTCCAGCCTGTACTACTTTAAAGTGGGGAATGAGACAGCCAGGTGAGAAGGACTCTGGCAAAACTCCAGCTGACCTGCGAATTGGGGTGGAGCCACAGAAGTTCACACCATTTGCAGTAGGGAGGAACCTGGCCCCTCCTCTTCCTGTGTGGAAACTGGGATTGAAGCTGCGATTCAGAAGCCCAAAAGCAGGGACTCTGGCTTTGCAGATGGTCCCTGTTTCCCCTTTTCTTCCTTTTCACCCAATAAACCCTGCCCTGCTCATGCTTCAAATTGTCTGTGCACCCAGATTTTCATGGCCGTAAGACAAAGACCCCATCTTTAGCTGAACTAAGGAAAATTTCTGAAATGCTACCACTTTAGATGTCAAGTCTAAGTTCCAGGTGTCTTGTGCTTTCAACTGACAGACTATAAATTGGGTTTCCACTACCTCCTGCTTGGGTTTGATTAACTCACTAGAACAGTTCAGAAAACTCAGGGAAACACTTAACTTAAATTTATTCATGTATATAAAGGTATTACAAAGGACACAGATGAACAGCCAGATGGAAGAGGTGCATAGGGTGAAGTATGAGAGGAGGAGAGTGGAGCTTTTATGCCCTCTCTGGGCACACCTCCATCCAAGAACTTTCATATATTCTGCTATCTGGAATCTCCTAAAACTCAATATTTTTTGTTTTTTTATGGCAGCTTCATTAATTAGGAATGATTAATTCAGTCATTAGTTATTAAACATTTGGTTCTTATCCTTTCTCCAGAGGTTGTGGGTTGGGGCTAAAACTCCCAACCCTCTAACCATCTAACCATGCCTTGGTCTTTCTGGGGACCAGTCCCCATCCTGAAGCTATCTAGAGACCTCTAGCCATGAGTCATTTCATTATTATATGCAAGATACACTTATAAAGTCAGATATTCCAAGGGTGTTAGGACCTATAGGCCAAGGAACAGGAACAATGACTAAATATACAATTCCCAATATTGCAATATGTAATTAGAAATCTAGTAGGAAAGGAGAGAGATTGTGAAGCTAGTATCCATGGCATAAATGAGGTCTAGGGAATGCTAAGGCTTCTGACAGTAGAGGGAATACAGACATAGGTAAGAGCAGATAATTTTTATTCTCTAGGCCCTTTCTGCTCCATGGGTGCAAGCTGCTTTGGGAATCATGGGTGGCACCCTGTCTTAGTTGTCAGGAGTTGGCAATACAAGGATGGAGGAAAGAAAGAGGAATGTCTGATTTTCCCTTTCTCACATACCCTGGGTATTTTCTAGGAAATGAAGTAGACATTTATCTTCAGTCTGTATCCCTTTTGAATGTATCCTGAACCCTTGGGACTACTTTGGAGAAAATGCCTTCTTTTTTTCCTTTCTTCTCCTCCTCTGACCTTTCTTCAATAACAAGATTGTATCTGTGTACTACGGAATACTCCCCTCACATGCATCCTCCAAGCTCGGAAAAGTTAATTTCCCAAACCTTAAAATGGTTGGCTTAGGATTGGGCTCCGGGAAAGGGAACCCAGAAGCCTAACATACCAGCAAAAGAGTAAAACTTTTTTTTACCAGTAGAGGTTTTGGTCTCCCTCTCTCCCTGCAAAGTGAGAAAAGGCCTCGGGATTTTTGAGCTGTCCTTACCTCTCCTCTTGTTTTATTCTGATACATGATTTCTGATAACCCAGCACCTTCAGGCCATCAAACTCCAAGCAAATAAAGCCTAGAATGATTGCCCTTTCTTCTAGTGACCCTTAGGCCTCTGAGGGATCTCTGACTGCCATTTCCCCAAAACAGCGCCCCCTGTCAGCAGGAAGCAGTTAAGATTGGTCTTTGCTTTTATCCTTATGCTTATTCTAATGGAAGTTAGATGTACTTCTTTAGAGGGATTAATGAGATAGCCAAGTAAAAAGAGCTCCGCAGAGAATCTTCAACTAGCTTGAGCACTGGGAAGATAGGGTGAAGCCTTGGGAAGTTCACACCATTTGCTGGGGGGAGGAGCCTGGCTGCTCTTGTTCTTGAGTGGTAACCTGGGATTTGGACAGTATGGTGGAGAATTAGCAGGAGCTCATCTCACTTTGCTGTGTTGTATTTCCCTCTTTCCTTTTCACCCAATAAATTCCATCCCTCTCCCCCTTCAAAGTGTCTGTGTGCCTAATCTTTCCTGGTCATGTAATAAGAACCTGGGTTCTTATTACAACATATGCACTGCTGATAAAGCTATATTAACCAACCGCCCTGAAGGCTCAGGAAGCCTCACAGAAGAGGAGGGCATGTGACATTGTAAGAGCTAAATTAGGAGAGTGGAGTGTAGTGGTCCAAGCAACTTCATCTTGGAAGCTACTATGCCATGTTGGCTTCTGGTTAACTCCTATTCCAGAAAGCCTCTAAAATTTCCAGTTTATCTATTCTTTCTTGTGTAAGAACAAGTACTTACCATAAATCCAGCCATTAGGTCAAGGAGTCTCTATGGTATCGTACTTCAATTGTTTTACAAATCCCTTCTGAACCACTCCTTTCCCTTGGTATATGAGCTCTGGGTCTGGTGAGTAATGATACAGGGATCCACCATCTTGTCTTATTGCCATCCGAGACACAAACATGGCTTTCGCTCATACGTCTCTATTAAATGTTTCTTCTAAGAAATAAAAGAAGAAATAAGAAATATATCAAAATGATAGATGAATAAATTTAATAAGAAGATACAACAATTCTTCTTTCTGTGACCTAATAAACGTAGCATTAGAATGTGTTGTACAAAAAAGAGATAATTAATAGAAAAAATAGATTTATTATCTCACTAGGAGATTATAGCATATCTCCTTAAATAAATAATACAACAGGTCAACAAAAATTCAGTAGAGAAACTGAAGAGTTGAATAACATAGTAAATAAACTCGAACTAATTGATCCAGCATTTGCAAGATACATATTTATTTAAAATTTACATGAAAAACTTACCAAATTTACTATAGCCTTAGCCAAAAAGCAAATCTCATCAAATTTCAAAAGGTCAAAGTGATTCAGAAAATATTATCTGAAAATGGAAATAGACTAGAAAGAGAAAAGCCAAAAATACTTGAAAATCAAGCAAAAGATTATTAAATAATCCATCACCAAGAAGAAACCAGAAGGGAAATGAGAAATAAATTTTAATAATAATAACAATAAATGAATGTAATGGAAATATAACTCCAAATTTTTGAGATGTAGCTTAGGTAACATTTGGGGGAAATTTCATGACCTGATTTAAGGTCAATATGAAAAGTTGCATATTTTTCTTACATAAATAGAATGTAAAAATAAAACTAGTATGTAGATTCCATTTAAAATGACAAAAATAAGTTAAAAGTAAAAATAATTCTTAGGAATAAATTTAATGAAATATATGCAAAACTACCCCCAAATTTACAAAATTTCAAAATAAATTTAAATTATATATTAAATATTTGATGTTACAAAATGTCAGTCTCATTAAACTGATCTCAATTAATTGCAATCTTGATCAACATTTCTGCAGAAATTTGTTATAGGTATTGACAAGTTAATGTTACAGTGGGTAGCTAGTCAGGCATGAGCCAGGCAGGAGAGGGTTCCCCGCTGCTCACACCAGTAATGTGAGATGACCATCAGGTGATGCTCCAGAAGTTGTTAACTGTCTCTCTAAAATAATGACTGATCACAGCCAGGGTAAGGCACGTCCTAATATATGGAAAACCTGAAATTGGTGATCAGCAGCTTCCTGATAGGATCTCAGGAGTTGGGCAAGTGGGCTCAAGCATGTGCATTAAGAGACGAAATGGTTGAATTTAACTGGTATATGATCTTCTAGGGACATTCGACTGACAAGGGAAAAATGCTTCAGGAAACATGTGGATAGCTCCAGTAAACATGCTTTGCATGCTTCCCTCCCAAGCACTAGCAGGCCACTGAGCATGTGGACAGCCTACTCTGAAGGAATAATCAGGGGAAAAGGGACCCAAGACCCTGGAAGTATGCCAACATATAAAATTCAAGTCAACAGGTCAAACTGAGCACTTGATCTCTCAAGTCGCCTGCTCGGCCCTCTTTCAGGTATGCTTTATTTCTTTTCATTCTTGCCCTAAAGCTCCTCAATAAGCTCTCACTATGTTCTAAAACTTGTCTCTGTCTCTCCTTCTCCTCAAATTCTTTCTTCTAAGGGGCAAAAATTGAGGTTGCTGCAGACCCCTATGAATTTGCTGCCAGTAACACTAATTCTGCAATCTATAAGAAAGCAAAAAAAAAGACCAAGAAAATATAGTTGGTGTTGAGGATAAAAGTGTTAAAAGACTTTAGTGTGCTATCAAAAATTATTAGATAAAATAATAACCAAAACACATTAATTAAACAACATACTAAGGTAACAAAATGGCCCACACATATATGAAAATGAGATTTACAACAAATGTGATACTGGAGAGTAGTGGAGGAAAGACCGTCTTATCAGTAAATGACGTTGGGTCAATTGAATGTCCATATATCAAAAAATAAATCTGGAGCCATCTTCACATTATAAGCCATAATCAATCTCATGTAAACTCTATATATAATTTTAAAGTAAAATAATACAACTTTTAAAGAGTAATATAGGAAAATAACAATATGATCTTTGCAAAAGATTTTTTAACAGGACATAAGTACACATGAACAAAAGATTGGAAAAAAGTAGACAAAATTAAAATTAAGATAAATCTTTTCCTGAATTTCAAGGATGAAAAGTTAATGTAAATAACATGAAAAAGAATAATCATAGGCTCCTCTCCATTGATTCAGGACAAACTTCTCTTGAAATTCAACACTAATTAATAATAAAAGTGCTTTGAAAACAAGAAATGCAAGGTAATTTCTTTAATCTGATCAGAAATACCTAAAACAAATATCATTCATAATCGTGAAATATTAATGGTGTTTCTGGCATTGGAAATAAGACAAGGATGCCTTCTTTCATAAGAGAATATATGTCCACTTCAACCTTATGCTGGTGATTCTAGTCAGCATACTAGCCAAAAAATAAAAATACAATTGTTAAGAATTGAAAAAAAAATAAAACTGTCACTATTAGCAGAAAACATTTGAGTGCACCAAGAATATCCAAAATAATGTAGAGACAAAGTACTAGAATTCACATGCAAGGATATACAAAGACTCAAAACAGAGAGATGGAGGAAGACATACCAACCAAATGGAGAGAAAAAAAGAAAGAAGGAAGGGGGGAAGGACAGAAGGAGGGAAGGAAGGAAGGAAGGAAGAAAGAGGGAGGGAGGGAAGGAAGGAAGAAAAAAAGAAAGAAAGAGGGAGGGAAGGAAGGAAGGAGGGAGGGAAGGACAGAGAGAGAGAAAGGAAGGAAGGAAAGAAGGAAGGAAGGAAGGAAGGGAGGGAGAGAGGGAGGGAGGAGGGGGAAGAAAGAAATTGTGCTGACTTACAGCAGTATACATACAGCTTTCTCAGCCCTATGGGGCCTGAGCAGCTGTATTCTGAACAGGGTCTAGAGGTGATTCTGATGCCAGGGCAGGATTGAGAAGGAATGATTTGGGAAGAAGGCACTGGGAAACGTCTAGCAATTGGGAGGGATGCAATGATGCCAGCAGACTGGTGGGAATTTCAACAGCTGAGAGCCATGAAGGTACTAGCTGAGTGGGGTGATGGTTCTTAACAATTTGTGGGTCATGGCCTTTTTTGAAAATTCAGTGTAAACAAAACTATGAATGATCTTCCCCTACATTTGCAAAAATAAAAAATCACAGAAATGTACAAAGATTTTACAAATATAAGGAATCTTATTCCAGACATTTATAAGTCAGACTCAGAAAAAGGAAATAGGAGCCACAATAAATATCAACATATGCCTATACACAGGTTCATTTTCTTTTTTATTGGTCTATCATAGTTGTACATAAGTACATAATTATACATACATGTGATATTTTGATACATGTATACAATATGCAATGATCTAATCTGGGTAATTAGGAAATCCATCACCTCAAACATTGCAATGGAAACATTGCAATTCTTCTCTTCTAGCTATTTTGAATTGCACAATCAATTATTAACAATTTACCTATGGTAGTGTTGAATTCTAAAACTTATTTCTTCTAGGTAACTGTGCCCATTAACTTCTCCTCATTCCCACCTTCCCTTCCCAACCTCTGGTATCTATCATTCTGCTCTCTCCTTCCAGTTTAGCTTTTACATACATGTGAGAACATGCCATATTTGTCTCTCTGGGCCTACACAGGTTTGTTTTCTGATTGCAGACAAACAGGAGACTTTTATATGCCCTTCCTTACTTCAGGAGGACCAAATTGGAATGGTGGCAATACAGTATTGTTTAAAAAAACAAAAACAAGGGTTTGGGGCGGTATGTGGCTTAGGTGAGACAAACTTGGGTTTGATTTCAGAATTAACATTCTATATTTAACCTTGAACAAATAACCCCTAGTCTTGGTTTTCTTTTCTGTAAAGTGTCTTATTAAAACCTCTTCTGTTGAGTTGCTGAGAGGATTATATGTAAAATACATAGATGAGACATTTTGCATCATGCCCAACTACGGGGTAGCTAATCAATGGAAATCATATTGCCCATTATTGTTACCCATACTTTACCCATACTGATAACAATAATGTAGATGATCTTCCCTATTGGAGACTTAGAAACTTCCAAAAGGAATATTAGGAGCTCCTGGGATCGTTCAAAAAGCAACAGAACCTAAATAGGTTTGGAAAACTAAGCAGTCCCTCCAGGAATATAGACAATAATATTGGCTTGATTCAAACCTATCTCCTCTGGGAGGACTCCTCAAACTTGGATGTCATGTGAAGCAACTGGAGATACTATTAAAATGCAGACTCCAATCAAGCAAATCTGGAACGGGGCCTGAGAGCCTGTAGCTCTAAGAAACTCCCCTGGGGTGCCATGCAGCTGGTCAGTGGACCACGCTATGCTGCAGGCCTAGGAACCATTCTTTGAGTGGAGAAAGGCCGTTTGGAACCTCCAAAATCAAGAGTAGGGGAAAGAAAGAGAGTGCAAATGACTTTTAAAATAGTTAAAACAACAACAACAAAAACTTGAGTGCTTTTTCTTACCCCAGCCTACTTGAGTGCCCACCCATTCAAAGGCATACAGCATAATTTTCAAGGCTGCTATGTGGCTTCAGCTCTAAGATTCATTGTAAGTGCTTAACTGTGTGATCAAAAAGTATCTACTAGGGCGGGCACAGTGGCTCACGCCTATAATCCCAGTACTTTGGGAGGCTGAGGCAGGCGGATCACGAGGTCAAGAGATCGAGACCATCCTGGCCAACATGGTGAAACCCCCTCTTTCCTGAAAAATACAAAAATTAGCTGGACGTGATGGCACACGCCTGTAGTCCCAGCTACTCAGGAGGCTGAGGCAGGAGAATTGCTTGAACCCAGGAAGCAGAGATTGCAGTGAGCCGAGATTGCGCCACTGCACTCCAGACTGGCGCCTGGTGACAGAGCAAGACTCTTGTCTTTAAAAAAAAAAAAAAGTATCTACTCTGTGTATTAAATCTGATGTTAGATGCAGGAAGATGGTGGAATACTGTCAGACATGAATTAATCCTATGATACTCCAGAACTGTTCAGATGACAAGAAAGTGTATTGCTTGTCCCAGTTTTAAATTCAATATTTAAATTTTAATTATACATTAAATAATTATGCATAGTTTTGCATTTTTAATGTACTTGTGAATAAATTATGAGTAATCATGGATCTTTTATGGTATGCACTATCATATTTTGTTTATGGTTCTCTTACTAAAGTACTTTTAAGATTTTTACTGATTGCAACTGTTCTAATTTTACCTCCCACTCAATCTCATCCATCTTCACTACTCTTCTTAATTTATTTCTTCAGAGACTGAGATAGGACCTTTAGATAATTTTTTCTTCCCAATGAAGAAGAGTAATAAAATGAAAGACAAAATCACACATAAGATGAAGTAGATAATTAAACAGATACACACTAGCCCCCCCAAAATCTTGACATTTCTGATTTTATAACAGTTTTTGTTCATATTAATATTTCACCTGTCCCTTCCTTAGGAATTTTTTAATGTTAATTTAAATATTCTATAAACATTCAAAAGTAAAAATAATATTAAGATTTTTGCTAAATAAAATATAAAACATCTGGTTTAAATTAAGAAATAAAGACAGCTACTAAATGTTAACGAATCTCCTTTAATTTCATGTGTGTCCCAAGTAAACATTATCTACAATGTCAAAATGTCAACTTAAATGTTATACTGAACTTCATTCTTTTTGTGAATAAGTTCATGATTCTTTTAAAGCTATTTAAGATTGTCTATTCAGATGGTTTGAGGTATCTTGTCAAAAGCATTCTTATGAAAATATTTCTTTGTGAACAAAATAAACAGCTGACTGTTTTGAAGTACTGATAAAAATCATCATGTATATCAAAAAATTTCCATTTAAAATGATTTTTTAACTTCTTAACAGCTCAGAAAAAGATAAATAAATGTGCCCCAAACCCAGAAAAAAAGAAAAGAATTTCTTTTCTGGGAAGATAATTAAATAACAAAAAATTACCAGAAAAATTTTCCATGAAATTGCATGAAACCCAAACAAGTAAACAAAAACCTAAACAGCTCTGTCAACAGATAAATACACTCAACACATATCTCAGTGTTGAGGGTAGGAAATAATTGTAATTTTCTTTACAGCTCTATTACTCTCTTCTCTACACTCACCAACCACACTTCTGCCTTCACACTCACCTCTCTTATCTACATATTGCTCATCTCCCCAACATCCAAGATCAGAAAAGACACGGCCCTAGGAGTAACAAGAACAGTCATGAAAATTAACAGGAGTCACAAAAAAAAATTAAGCCTCTCCTAAAATAAACCCATATTCATGAAAGCAAATGACAGTTAAATATTTTTGGCGTCACCTGTGAACATTATTGTGTCACAAACACGTCAGAATTTAAATGTTTATTAACCTTGATTTGATCTTGTCATTCTTTAAACTCATGGTATAAATGTAGGCATTATCATTATGACATTGGTAATAATAGGCTAATCACATCAAAAGTAAACTATCTTATTAGACCTAGAATCTGAGGATTGGTCTTAATAGTAATAACGGCCTGCATGTTTTTTGGGCTTACCCTATGGTGGGAACTTTTCCAAGGGCTTTCTGTGTATTAATTCATTTAATACACAATCACGTACACACGCATGCACACTAAGAAGTAGGAACTACTTTCATTTATGTTTTACAGATGAGAAAATCAAGGGCACTGGGAGTTTAAATATCTTCCCCTGTACCACAGAGCTTACTCACAGCAGGACTGGAACTCAGCAACCCATAATGTAGCACCACAACCAAAGAGCATCACTACTCTCTGACTCCATCTCCCTAATCAGGTTTCAGGTGCTTACCTCTTCCATGCTAGCCTTCCCTGACTGTCCACATTCTAGCTTATGAATATGCAATAATTCACTGGACAGTGGACTGACGGTCAAAAATGACTCAGTAAGGCAGCCCATTGATATGGGTGTGGTAGAGAGCAGCAGTCAGTTAGGACTGGTGACAATGCACTCAATGATAAAGGAAGGATTTTTGGTTTTTTTGCTTTATTCTTTATTATTTCTTTCCAAAACTAAAACTGGCAGTGGTTGTACACACTAGGGACCTCCTTCTTATGGCTCCTTTGTCCAGAGAGAAGCAGAGCAATTCCTGCTCCCCTTTAGGGGCTACACACAAGACCATGCAGCCATGGTAGGAACTAGAAGAAAAAGCAAAAACTTTCTCTGCAGCTGGGCCAGGGGCTGAATCCTGGCTCCACCACTTGACCGCCAATCTGAGCCTCAATTCTCCATAGGCAACTGAAGACATTGTTTTTGCATGTTCTTGTGAGAATTATAAATATGTAAATTCCTGCTATACTTGATACATAGTAAGGGTCAATAAGTGGTAACCATTATTATAATTAATATCAAAAGTAATTAGCCTAGGCCTACACAGGGTCAGGAACATCAAAACATAGGCACCAGGCAATGGGAAATTTTCAGATCCATTATAATCTTATGGGATTGCAGTCATATGTGGGTTTAATCATTGACCAAAATGTCAATATATGGCATATGGCTATATATTCATTTTATGAAATATATGTACGTATATATTCATGTATACATATACTCAGGATGTTTATTGCCTTTTCAGAATGTTCATCAATAGGAAAGAGGTAAAAATTATTGTATATTTATAAAAGAAATTATTACCCATTATTATAAAGAATAAGATCTAAACGTGTTGACCTGTAGAGGGGTAGAGAGAGGAAAGGAGATTATTAACTTCTCAAAAAAAAAAATTCAGATCATTTTATTTGTCACAATAAACATCCTTGTGTATATGTATGTATGAATATATACATATATTTCATAAAATGAATATATACAGTCATAAGCCATGTAATGACATTTTGGTCAATGATTAACCCCATGTATGACGGCAATCTAATAAGATTATAATGGATCTGAAAATTTTTCATTGCCTAGTGCCTATGTTTTGATATTCCTGACTCTGTGTAGGCCTAGGCTAATGTGTGTGTTTGTGTTCTTGTTTTTTTAAAAAAAGTTTAAAAAGTAGAAAAACATAAAAATTTTTAAAATACAAAAAGGCTTATAGAATAGGATATAAGAGAAAGAAAAGATTTTTGTACAGCTATTAAATGGTTCTGTGTTTTAAGCTGTGTTATTACAAAAGAATCAAAAAGGATTTTTTTTTATTTTAAGTTTACAATGTAAAAAAAATTACTCTAAACTAAGGTTAATTTGTTACTGAAGAAATAAAAATCTCTGTCGCCCTGGTTGGAGTGCAATGGCACAATCTCGGCTCACTGCAACATCCACTTCCCAGGTTCAAGCAATTTTCCTGCCTCAGCCTCCCAAATAGCTAGGATTATAGGCACAGGCCACCATGCCTGGCTAATTTTTGCATTTTTCATAGAGATGGGTTTTCACCGTGTTGGCCAGGCTGGTCTCGAACTCCTGACCTCAGGTGATCTGCCCACCTCTGCCTCCCAAAGTACTGAGATTACAGGCACAAGTCACCACTTCTGGCCACAAAAATATTTCTTAATAAATTTTGTGTAGCCCGAGTATACAGTGTTAATAAACCTTACAGCATTACATGGTCATGTCCTAGGCAGTCACATTCATTCAGCACTCACTGACTTACCCAGAGCAACTTTCAGTCCTGTAGTTCCATTCATGGTAAGTGCCCTATACAGGTATATTTTTATTGAACATTTTCTATATTGAGATATACAAATCCTTACCAATGTGTTACCGTGTTCGATACCGTAACATACCATACAGGTTTGTAGCCTAGGAGCAATAAGCTATACCATATAACCTACGTGTATAGTAGGCTCTACCATTCTCTTTGATGTTCATTCAATGGCAAAATCATCTAACAACTAATTTCTCAAAACATATCTCCATTGTTAAGTGTTGCATAATTTGTTTATCAATACATACTTGTGCTTTCATTTCAGTAGGTAAGATTTCTAAGAGCAGTGTTGTTGATTTGAGGAGGATATGCATTCTATATTTCAATAGCTTCTCCCAAAAGAATTGTGGCAATTCACACACCCCTTACTAATGTGTGAAAGGGTTTGTTTGTTCATTCTAAGGCCAGCAATAAAGATTATTATTTTTTCCAAACTATTGAGTAGAAAATAACTCTAGCCGGGCACAGTGGCTCATGCCTGTAATCCCAGCACTTTGAGAGGCCAAGGCAGGTGGATCACTTGAGCTCAGGAGTTCCAGACCAGCCTGGGCAACATGGCACAACCTCATCTCTACAAAAAATGCAAAAATTAGCCAGGTGTGGTGGCAAGTGCCTATAGTCCCAGCTACCTGGGAGGCTGAGTGGAGGATCACCTGAGCCCACGAGGGCAAGGCTGCAGTTAAGTCATGATCACGCGACTGCACTCCAGCCTGGGTGACAGAGCAAGCCGCTGTTTCAAAACAAAATAAAACATAACCTCTAATTTGTATTTCTTTTATTTAAAAATTTAAATATTTTCTCATACATGTATTGGCCATCTGCATTCCATCCAATGTATCTTGCCAAATATTATGCTTTCCTTATTGTTTTTATCTTTCTAATGCTTTATTAAGTCTTGTTACATAAGTACATTATGCTTTTGTTTATAATGCAGTATTGAAATATTTTC
>CAUYLG010028581.1:0-12845 GCA_963573385.1 Cacajao melanocephalus
TTTTATTTATTTTTATTATACTTTAGGTTCTGGGGTACATGTGCAGATCATGTAGGATTGTTACATAGGTATATACATGGCAAGGTAGTTTGCTGCCTCTATCCCCCCAATAAAAAATGATAAAGGGGATATCACCACCGAAGCCACAGAAATACAAACCACCATCAGAGATTACTACAAACAACTCTATGCACACAAACTAGCAAATCTGGAAGAAATGGATAAATTCCTGGACACTTACACCTGCCCAAGACTAAACCGGGAAGAAGTTGAATCCCTGAATAGTCCAATAACAAGGTCTGAGGTTGAGGCAGCAATTAATAGACTAACAACCAAAAAGAGTCCAGGGCCAGACAGGTTTACAACTGAATTCTACCAGAGGTACAAAGAGGAGCTGGTACCATTCCTTCTGAACCTATTCCAAACAATACAAAAAGAGGGAATCCTCCCTAACTCATTTTATGAGACCAACATCATCCTGACACCAAAACCTGGCAGAGACTCAACTAAAAAAGAAAACTTCAGGCCAATATCCATGATGAACATCAATGCAAAAATCTTCAATAAAATACTGGCAAACCGAATGCAACAGCACATCAAAAAGCTTATCCATCACGATCAAGTAGGCTTCATCCTGGAGATGCAAGGCTGGTTCAACATACCCAGTTGCCTTTTGGGAAAGCTCAGTTTCAAAAGGCTGGGGGAGAGGGCCAGAGCTCCATACCACGCCCACCCAACAGGAGCGTCTCCCATAAGGTCCGCTCTTCACGCTCTTCCCACAGTTGGCTGTTTAGATGGCATCTGACTGCAACTTGCTCCAGACTCAAAGACAGAGCCTGTATCTGTCCAAAGGAAGGAAGTTCACGAGCACTCTAAAAGGACAGCAAGGTAGGAGAAGCCAGAAAAGAGAGAAGGGTGGGGCAGGTGGCAAGAGATGTATAGCCTTCTAAATAAAAATCAATTGCATTAACAAAAAAATCAGTCCACTACCAACCACCTCTCTCCAACAGTGCTGCTGTCCAGAAAGAAAAATGGCGCTACCCTCCTAAAGTCTGGCTTGGCAATGCGTTACAAAAACCTTTGACCTAGGAAATCACCCTGCAGAAATCATCCCAGGTGAATTTGAAAAGGTTTATATAAATATGTTCACTGAAGCATTATTTAGAAAGAGGCAAAATTTTAAACAATAATCAACAACAGAGGATTCGTTAACTGAATTTCAGTAAACCCATAGAAAGGAATACCTTAAAACTAGTTTTAAAAAAATACATATATTTACTCTAGAAGAATGAAATCTAAAAGATCATTTCACCACATGAGGAAAAGTTGATACTATAGTAAGCTTTCTAAGCAGGTTGTAAGCTCTGAAGCCAAGGTGACCTTTTCAAAGAAAAAAAAAAGTAGCCTGTAAGGAACACAGGGCTTGCAAATCCTGGTAGATTATCTGGACAAAATGAGGAAGGCAAATAGTAAAGGCAGAGGAGGCTAGGGAGAGATACTAGCACAATTCTAGTTTATATCCTCTGCACTGTTAAGCTCACTAGTGAACATGGGACCATCATTTAAAACTCGTTTGTGTGTTATATATTGGCCGGTGTGGGGCCTCACGTCTGTAAACCCAGCACTTTGGGAGGCTCAGGTGGAGGATTGCTCAAGTCCAGGAATTTAAGGCCTGCCTCAGAAACATAGTGAGACCTAGTCTCTATTTTAAAATTATGTGTGTGTGTACATGCATATACATGTCTTTACATGTGTATATCCATTTGTTTATATATGTTTATTGCATGTTGGAATGTTTAGCAGGTTTGTTGCTCTTAATTACAAATTTGAGAGCATGTTAATGAACAAATACTTTTTCCAACTGCCAATCATTTCTACTTTCATGGTGAGAAAACTATACTATTACTGTACTATTAAAAATAACAATTTGAACCAATATGTCTTTGGTGAGCCATGGGGCCCTCTTTATCAAAATCTAAAGACAAACTTGACTTTCACTGACATTAAAATTCAAATAATTTGAAAAAGTGTCATATCCATGGAGTAACCACCAGAAAACTCACTTAGGTAACGACTTGACAGCCAGAGGTGCAGAGAAAGATTGATCAGAAAAGTGAGCAAGGTCCCCTTTGGCAAAGATACTTGACATTCAGGCCAGTGCCTCTATCAAAACAATTACTGAGCTTTCTGTCCCTCCTGGGCCCAGCAGGCTTCAGATTTCCTATGTAACCCCCAAGGGGCCTCATTTGCGACTCAGATTCTCAAGCCATTCAACAAGCTGCTGTCTAAAATCCACATGGGCATTTGTGAAACTTGACCACAGTCCCTTCTCCTGTTCCTCATTCCTTACCCTCCCATCCACACCACACGGTCCCCACAGGTTCTTCTGCACTTTGTGTAGGCTCTGCCCACAAGGACACTCTAGTGGCAGTGACATTAGTGGCAGCACCCAGTGGCTAGTGCAAGTTACACTAGGAGAAGGTACCATCCTTACAGACTGACATATTGTGGGGTTTGAGTTCCGGCTGCACAGCCCTGGATTCAGTCCTCTCAGTTCAGAACGCTGTGATTATATGAGCTACTCGTTTTCCTTTTAATGCATTTTATTTTCTGCATAAATCATCCAAAGCTGGTTTCTCCTACTTCCAAGGAAGAAACTGACACTCAGTACTTGTCGGCATCAGACACTCAGGAAAACCGAGGGAACCTAGATTTGGTTGTGTATGTTGATGCTTTGGAGCTGAAAGCAGTGAAAATCCAGCTAACTAACCAATGGTGAGACTCTGGAAACTCCAGGTACACAGTGTTGAAATTGTTCATCAAATTACTGCCGGGAGTCGCCTGGAAAGAAGCAACCATTGAAGGCAACACTGGGTGACAGGGTAGACAATTCTAAAAAACTCTATTATGGTGAATACTAGGATGCATTGCCCAGATTTCCCTTAAGCAATCAAAGACTCACTGTTCCAGCTGATGGGAGGTGATCAGCAGAAACCCCTAGCTGGGAATTACCTCCACTGGGGATTGCGTCTACTCAGGAAAGCTACCTTGCCCAAGGCCTTTTCTGGGGCAGGCTACATCCAAGAACTAATTGCCATGGAGGTAGAAAGGCTTATCCTCCTCACTCTACTTGGGACCACTCTGAAGAATCACGCCACCTGCAGAACTCCCTACAGAATCGACTGGAGCTTCCATGAAAACTGCATCACAGTTGGTTCCTTCTTCTGCCAGGTCCTTCTTCTACCCTCCTTTCCTCCCACAGGAATTAATCTCAAGAGAACACGCTAATAAACACCTGCAAACTACCCTCCCTGGGGAAACCAACTTATAACTATTAAGGGCATGATGACTTTAATTCCAAGAACTATGGTGTTGGCTGGTTGCTTTCAACTGCCAAGCAGAACTTAAAAATGAGAGTAAGAGGAGAAATTCTTACTCAAATTCCTACATTATCAGCTCAAGGCATGGACTGAAACCCAGAGACCTTCTAGGCCTCTGCTAAAGACAATCTCTTATCTCTTGTATCAGCAGGTTCAATAAACAAAAAAAAAAACCAGAAATTTTATCCTCAGCTTTGTTAAATTACAATGCCAGCTGAATTCTCACCCTTGCAAGGTATCTATAGACTGGACTACCAATCTACAAAGAGTGAAACTCCTAAACACTGAAACTGAGATTTAAGATGATTCAGAAAAGCCCAAGTCCCCAGACCTTGGCGAGCATCGCTCGCCAGCAGTGCCAGCTCCTTTTCCCCTGTGTAAGGCATTCAGGGGAGGCTGATCTGGCCTTACTCCATGACCCTTTTAATGAAGTCTCATGAAGGAATTACTTTGCAAGAGAAGCAGATTTTCTTCATCTCTCCTGCTCACCACTCCTCACTGTCTAGAAATGGACCCCAGCATGCCCCAAGGGGCTTTCACTCCAAAAGAACTGGAAGGGTTTTCTACTTTACATTGGCAAAACTCTGACCTATATATGTGGGAATGGATTCTGAGGAATCTAGGTGGAGGAGAGAAGACTAAATAGATGGAGTAGAATGATCTATGTGAGTATACTTACCAGCAAGTCAGGATTCCACATGCCGGCTGTAGCAGCTGGGAGTGGAGCCGATTGTGTGAGTTTGGAAACCCAAACACCACAGTTGCCCATATATATGGGGCTGACATGCAAGAAATTCTTGGGAAGTCATAGAGGAAGCAATGGAAAAATTTCAGGAGATAAGAATGTCTGAGTGGATTTTTCATGTGTGACCTGCTAGCCCACTCCCTCATTATGCCCGCAAGAGAGCTCAGAAGACACTACCTTCACTGAGAATTTGAAAAATTAATACATTAGTGAAGGAAGCACGAGCATCCCAGAAGTGTGTTGCCAAGGCCATTCTCTGTGGGCTGAGGATGCTGATGGGAGACAAGGAGATTCTGCATTTCAATGCAGACACCAAACCCCCTAAGTAATAGACTACATAGTGCCACTTAACCCTAAGGTGACACGTGCATCATGACCACAGTAAGCCATGTGGGCTGCCTGGTGGTCAGATGCTCTGATTCACTGAAATTTTTGGAGAAGGGCAACTAATCATAAGGTCCATAGACCTTAAACAGATACTCAAGTTGAACTTCTGTGTCTCCATTTCCTTACTGTAAAATAGCGGTAAGATTCTACCTACTCACAGGGCTGCTGTGAGAATTACATAGGCTAATATAATGTAAAGCTCTTGAAGCGGTGTTTGGCACAGATTAAGTGCTCAATGTATGTTAGCTATCATTTCCATTACTGTTATGTTTATTGTCATTATATAACGGGCAAATAATCTAGTCTCAGTGAACAAGGCTTAACTTAAGCCACCATGATCATTTTCCCAATTTCCAGACCTGAGTCAGTTCAAAGATCTAAAGACTCTAAAATAGAGAGATAGCCAAGTAACCATAAGAAAAAAATCAATAATAGAGCATGCCAACAGGACCTACAAAATGAGGAGTGGCAGGTATACCAGATGCCTTAATAAGTATTTCAGAAATAAACATACACACACACACACACACACACACACACACGTGTGTGTGTGTATCACTTCACAGCAGTTTCTGAGATTTCAAGATACAAGTAAAGGACAAGTTGGTCTACCTTATGCCACTCATCCCTAAGAAAGAGGCACAGCTTTGGTAGACCTCTTTGAAATTTGGAGATGATACATAGATAACTGGGCATGCCACTCTAACTCATTCACCAGGTGAGCTATCCCTGACCACAGGACACCCTCTGAGAACCAAGTTACCTGAGTGGTCCATTATCAACTGGAGTTATCTGACCCACCTAGCCATGATATCAGGGAGCATTCCATTATCAATGGATACATACACATGTGAAGATTCTCTCTCTTACACACACACACGGAGAATCCTGAAGTCACGCATAAGACGCAGGAAAAGAGAACTCTTCTTTCCAATATGCTATATTGGAAAGAAGAATATATATGACTCCTGCTATATTGCTATCCTTCTCTCATCCCACACCTAAGGCCCCAAGAAGACTTGATAGAAGAGGGGAAACTGAGCTCTGTTCACTGATGGCTCCCCATTACATGCTGGAAATGAACAGCTGCAACCTTATATGTGAGGTGGTCCCAAAGGACAGCAATCAAGAAAAACCCTCACACTGGGTGAAATTTCACATGGTACATGCCATTGACCAGTTTGTCTGTAAGAATCTAAAACTGATTCATGGGAGTGTCCAATAGTTTCCTGGGATAGTTAGGATTGTGGAAGGAATTAGATTGGAGAAATGTTAACAAGTAGTTTCACAGATAAATGTTAATAAGGCATATAAATGAATACCCCAAAATGAGCCCAGTGGGGATATTTGTGACCCACGTAGATACTCAACAAAAGGGCCCTGCAGCTCTCAATAACAAGGTGGCATGGCCTGTGCACATCAGCCAGCCTCTTTCCACAGCCATTCCAATGTGCTCATGACCAAAGTAGCCACAGTGGCAGCAATGAAAGCCTTGCATAGGATCAACAATGTGGACAGCTTCTCACCAAGATTAACCTGGCTAGCACAGCTGGGTCCCTAATCTGCCGGTTTTCCATGACCTTCCATATTCTGGTATCAGGCTGATTACACTAGACCTCTTCCATTTTAGAGGGGCCAGAGAGTCATTTCTTATTCTGGATGTGAATCTGCTTTCCAAATTCATCAATGCCTCTGCCAGTTTCACCATCCATAGATGTACTGACTATTTTAGTCACTGTCATATTATCAGACCTAACATCACTTTTGTCTAATTACCTCACTTTGTAGCAAATGAAGTCAGATGATGGGCTATGGGATTCACTGGTCTTATCCCATCACTCAGAAGCAGTTAGCCTTACAGAATAGTCTATCAAAGGTTCCCCTATAGTGCCATATCATCATGTGATGTTGAGATTCTATCCCACAGGATACAGCATGTGCTCTGAGCCAGCAAACTCAATATGATGCTTTACCAGTAACCTAAATATGTAGAGTCAGTATTCAAAGAGTGGAAGAGGAAGTGGCACCTCTATTACACTGCTTAACCCACTCCTAAAATATCTTCTTCCCATCCCTGCAACTCTGTGATGTGCTTGGTTAGTGGTCTTACCACACAGCAAAGAAGTGCTTCCACCAGAGGACAAAATGATATTTCTATCAAATCAAAACCTGCTATTACCTAGCCATTTGGGGTTCCTCATGGAACTACAAGAAAAAGTGAAAGAGGGGTTATAGTACAAGCTTGGAGGATTAACCCTTACTGTCAAAGGGAAATTGAATTACTCCTACACAATGAAGGCAGGATGAGTATAAGTGAAACTTAGGGGATTTTGTGGGGTGTCATCTAGTATTGCCATGTCTACTGGTTAGTTAATGGAAGACAACAGCGGGACTTACAAGGGTTTAGACCTGTGAGGAATCGAAATTTGGATCACACTAGAGTTAAGAACCCCAATAGCAGAAGTACTGACTGAAGGCGAAAAGAACAGAGGATGAAGAGGAAAGTCACAAATCCCCTGATCGGGAACAGAAACTGCTCTATTCCCATCAAAATACCAAAGACATTCTTCACAGAAATAGAAAAAACAATCCTGAAATTCATATGGAACTACAAAAGACCCCGAATAGCCAAGGCAAGCCTGAGCAAAAAGAATGAAGCTGAAGGCATCACACTATCTGACTTCAAAATATAGTACAAAATTACAGAAACCAAATCAAGCATAGTACTGGAATAAAAAAGACACACGGATCAATGCCATAGATTAGAGAACCCAGATATAAATCCATGCATCCACAGTGAGCTCATATTCAACAAAGGTGCCAAGAACACACAATAGGAAAAGGGCACTCTTCAATAAACAGTGCTGGGAAAACTGGATACCCACATGCAGAAGAACCAAATTAGACCTCTATTTCTCGCCATATACAAAAAGTAACTCAAACCACACTAAAGACTTACATTGAAGACCTGAAACTATGAAACTGCTAGAAGAAAACATTGGGAAAATACTCCAGGACATTAGTCTGGGCAAAGATTTTAGGTGACTCCTCAAAAGCACAAGCAACAAAAGCAAAAACAGACAAATGGATCACATCAAGCTAAAAAGTTTCTGCACAGCAGAAGAAACAACAAAGTGAAGAAACATCCCACAGAATGGGAGAAAATATTTACAGACTATCCATTTGACAAAAGATTAATAACCAGGATATGTAAAGAGCTCAAACAACTTGATAGCAAAAACAATAAAGAATCCAATTTAAAAATGGGCCAAAGACCCAATAGACATTTCTCAAAAGAATGACATATAAATGGCCAACAAATTTATGAAAAAATGCTCAACATAACTAATCAGAGAAATGCAAATCAAAACCATAATGAGATCATCTCACTCCAGTTAGGATGGCTTTTATCAAAGAATAACAGATGCTGGTGAAGATGTGGAGAAAGGGGGAACCTCATACACTGTTGGTGGGAATGCAAATTACTACAGCCACTATGAAAAACAGTATAAAAACTCCCCGCCAAAACCAAAAATAGAACCACCATATGATCCAGCAATTCCACTACTGGGTACACACGCCACAGAAAGGAAATCAACATATCAAAGCAGTATCTGTACTCCCCATGTTTATTCAGCACTATTCAAAATAACCAAAATATGAAATCAACCTAAATGTTCATTAAGGAATGCATTTTTAAAAACTGGTATATATACACAGTGGAATATTATTCAGCCATAAAAAAGAATGAAATCCTGTCATTTATAGAAACATGAATGGAACTGGAGATCATTATGTTAAGTGAAATAAGCCAAGCACAAAAAGAAATACTGCATGTTCTCCCTCACATGTCAGAGCTATAAAAGTGAATCTCATGAAGACAGAGTAGATTGGTTGTTTACTAGAGGCTGGGAAGGGTCAGCAGGAGGGGAGGATGAAGAGAGGTTGATTACTGGGTATACATATATACTTAGAAGAGAGACAACCTGGTGTTCAATAGATCAGTAGGGTAACTATAGTTAACATTGATTGACCATTTCAAAACAGTGAGAAAATAATTCAAATGTTCCTAGAATTTAAAAATGTAAATATTTAAGGTAAGGTAGATCCCAATCACTCTGATTATATCAATGTATCAAATTATCACATGTACCCCAAAAATATGTACATTATATATTAATTTTAAAAGTTAAAACATTTTTAAAATGAAAAACATAAAAATTAGCTCTAAAGTATTACCTGTATTTTCTTATTTGCTGTGTAATGCATTTACATGTAAATTTTAACTAATATTTCTCCTCATTCCCATCCCTCCCCCTTCTATTTAATATAAAGTGTGTTGATGATAGCTAACTCTACAACTGAGCCCACAGTTACAGAATATTAACATTATAACCAAATTCCAGGAGATGCAGACACTCCCCCAACCTCGAACCCTTGGCCCCAAGAGCCCGGGCTTGAATTGTTACTTGGGAAAGAGATGTGTGTGCTTTCAGCCATATAAGAGACGGTGTGTGTCTCCTGAAAGTGTTCAGTCTGTGTATACCATTTGAGGACAATATCTAATAACATTTCCTTGCTTAAACTTAAACCTCATTTGAACTCAGCAGACATGGAAAGAAGTTGCTCAGTATCCTCTTCCTGAATATTCCTGCGTGTTAAAAGAATTCAGCCTCCCATTGGCCTTCAGAAAGCTAATCACTATCACATTTTCCACTAGTTTCTGATTGCTTTTAGTTGCTGAAAGTAGAAACACTTCAAGTTTCCCCCAAACTACGTCTATTTTCTCACTTCTAATTATTCTTCAACCCTGGTATATACTCCCTAAAAATGAACAATGGCAACCACGACCAAGGTCAACCGTGACTCTCATTTGCTAATACTGAAACGGACTCTCTTCAGTTCCCTTTTTCTTGACCTCTCTTCAACTTCTGATGAATTGTGCACCTCCTTTTCTAAACCTTAACAAGACACTTGTTTCCTTCCTCATTAATTAATATTCCTTCTGATTCACTGATGGCCCTCTTATTCTGTCTGTCAAATATTAGTGTTCTCTAAAATTCTGTCCTTCTAGTAAGATACATCTAATGCAGGCGCTGGCCCCGTCACAGCGAGGGCAGAGGTAACCCCATGTAGACTGGTCTAACACTGATATGGACAACATCCACAGCCCGCAGGGCTCAGGGAGCAGATCTTCCTGAAGCCTGGCCTCCGCCTGAGAGGCTGATTACAGCAGCTCTAAGCCTCACTAGAAATTGAAGGAGAAGGTTAAAATTAATAATCATCATCAACATCACCCTGAAGAGAGAGAAAAATAAGTGGTAAGAAATTTTTAACTTTGGTATCTCCAGGAGAGGATTAAGGAAAATGAAAGAAAAACAAATGTCGCCCTGTTGCCATGGAGCTCCCAATGTCCTCTCAGTCACAGTGAGTAGCACTGGAGCCCTAACAGGCAGCCACCACTGTTTTTCTCCATCCCCACCAGCTGAGGATGGAACACCTTCCACGGAGTTTGTGAATATCTCCAACCTTTGATTAACCGCATCAAATCAATCCCACACTAAAAAACCTCTATTTATGTTCTCTATTTTTGTTAACTTTGCAGCAATCCCTTTTTGGAATAATAATGTAAGATGCATGATTTCCCTTTGCTGCCTTATGCAAAATCTTGCGTCAATCACTCATCTGGATATCTGGCTACTCACACTAACTCCAAACTGATGTCATTTGCCAGGCAGAGTCCCTGTGAAATTTTACTTCACCTGAACCTGGCCCTCCTCTATTCTCATTCTACACATTTTTCAAGGAAATCTTTTCACTCTTGTGGCCTCCGTGATCACTTGTGTGCAATAGTTCCCATGTACACCTGTCTCCATCATCAATCCCTCTCCTGAGCTCCAGTCCTATCTAACTATAGAGTTGTCTTCTGTATCCCTGGGGAATTGGTTCTCAGAACTCCTACAGACCCCAAAATCCACGGATGCTCACTTTTCAGTGACACTTTTGAGAATGAAAGGAACTATTAATAATTATGTCAGGACAACAGCTATAAAATATGACTGCAAAATGGGATATTTGGTCACTCTACAACTCATAAGCCTCAAATTAATTGTTTTAAGAGTGGAGTAAAACAATTATAAAATTTAAATCTTCTATTTTCTTGGCTGCCTATTATACTACTTTCCAAATTTTCCAATTTGAAACACTACACTGCCACTTTGTATCCAGAAGTAGTTGCTTTAATACAAAGTACTGGCTGCCTCCCAAACAACTCTCTCCCCCAATCCTTGCCATTGGAAAGGTAATTTCATTTCAGTGTCCAACTTCTTCCCCATAGTAACCTGGAAGAAATTCTTGGTTATAACTAGTCATGGGATGATTATAATATAGGCCTATAACCCAGATGATGTAGTTATGGCCACAAGGTACCAGGGGAAGCTGCTGGAGGTGCTTCTTGGGAGATTTCTTCCTTCTTAAAAAGAGTCATAGTAGAATGTCCATTTCTGGCAAGACAACAGACTGTCCCATCTAGAAAATCATGCCAATGGAGAACACCTAAGAAATGCTAAATGAAATACGTAAAGGCATCTTTTACAAATATATACCTGAGTTGTTTGGAAAGTCCTTGGAGAGCAAAAATATATATATGAATCAAGAACAGAAAAATGGGTGAGCGGTGGTGCTTCTCTTGAAACTGGTAGCACCTGCCAGGCTGCAAGGACCTAGGCTTTGCTGTCCATGAGCCACATGTGGAGACAAGTGGCAGTTCTTGGAGGCCATACATGGAAGAGGTCAGAGTGAGAGCCCACATAAATCCAGATTTCCAAAGCCCAAAATTTCCATTGCCTGTGTGTCCCCTCAAAACCTAAGCCAGAAATTTAAGTGGCGCCATGTTGGTAATAACTCCAAGCACCTGGAAGAAATAAACATAAATATTCTCTGGATGAATGTATTCCAAACACAGACACCAAAGAATTCCCAAGGACAAAACAGCAATTAACATGTGCTCACAAACATCCCAAAATATGGGTGAGAACTGACGGAAGTAAAATGGATAATCAGACTAACAAAGATTGCAGATGTAGAATTACAAGCTATAGAATATAAGATAAACATGTTTATCATGTTTGAAAACATAAGAAGTAAACTTGAAAGTATATGCAAGGAAAAGAAACTATAAAACCTCACAGATACGAAAAAGCATCAGTGAACTTACAAAAATAATAAAATACAACCGATAAATCAAAAGACAAAAAGCAAATTCAAAATTAGAAGATCAACTTAACCAAATAGCAAATCTGTAATATGAACACACAGTAACAAGAATTACTTCTAATGGCTTTTGAATACAGCACACTCAGTATACATCCACTCTAAGAGTAAAAAAGAACAGAAATGATTTCTTAAATGTCAGTGATTTTTCGTCAAAATTTTGAGTATTATAATTTTGAAACTACTCATAAAGTGTCACCACAATAAGATGCTCAAGTAATTAGTAACTATGATCTACATTAATAAAGAGAAAAGGCACAAGTATAAAATCAAAGTTGCTAAGAAAAAATGGTAATGTTAAATCTGAATTTAAAATCGCAGTATCAACTCACATTTTATAAAACTCATGTTTTTATAAAAATATATTGCCCAGGTCTGCTCACTGGAAATTTTCAGGCCACCAAACAATAACACCCCTGTAGTAACAAACACACTCAGATCTTGGCTCCTAAATATAATTCCTCCACTAAAAGGAACCAAGGCTCCTTTGAAGATTTGGCTGATTCCAACAAAGGGCCAAGGAAAATATAAGGTGAGCATTGGGCTATCTTTCATTTCCAGAAACTAAGGAAACACTCAGAGGCAAATAAAGGCTTGTGCAGAGAACACAGAAGCCAGCTTGACCACATTTGGGACAATTTTAGCATCCCAAAGGAAAATTACTACATTGAATTGTAAAACATAAAATTATTTGACACTACTATTGAAGGAGAATATTTCACTGAACTCCTTATTCTATGAAATGATATTTAAAGAGGAACAATTACACATTTGCCCTGTCTTTTCAGGAGAAACTGTATTCATCTCCAGTTTATGATAGAAAAATCTTCTTTACAGAAGAATGCCAGTTATCAAATGCAGGCATAATGATAGATTTGGAAAATCAGCATTTCAAACTCCCACTCAAAAAACGGATTCGAGAGAGAGATCCAAGATGGCCGACTAACAACAGCTCAGGATTGTAGCTCCCAGTGAAAGCGCAGAGAGCGAGTGGACGCCGCACTTTCAGACGAATTTTTGTTGCCCACAGACTAGGAGATTCCCGGCGGAGGAGCCACACG
>CAUYLG010028582.1:0-10185 GCA_963573385.1 Cacajao melanocephalus
TGTGCATTCACCAGGCGTTCGCCCTTCTGTGTGTTCACGTGTGTTCATCCCCTTGTGTGCGTTCACTCTGCGTTCTCCCCCCTGTGCTTTCACCCGGCTTCTCCCCACCGTGTGTTCGCGCAGCGTTCTCCCCACTGTGTATTCACCCGGGGTTCCTCCCGTATGTTCACACGGTGTTCTCCCCACTGTATGTTCACAGGCCATTATTTCCCCTATGTGTTTCCGTGGCGTTCTCCACCCTGTGCGTTGAAGCGACCTTCTCCCCACTGAGTTTGCACAGCGTTATTTCCCCTGTGTGTTAGTGGGCTGTTCTCCCTCCGGTGCGTTCACCAGGCATTCTCCCTCATGTGTTCACGTGGCGTTCATTCTCCTGTGAGTTCACACGTGTTCTCTTAACTGCGTGTGATCTATGTGCCTTCAGGCGGTTTTCTCCTTTGTGTGTTCACGTGGCACGTGGCGTTCTCCCCACTGTGCATTCCTGCAGCATTCTTCTCTCTATGCGCTCACTTGGTGTTCTCTCTCGTGCATTCACCTGGCGTTCTCCCCCCACCCCCGTGTGTTTGTGTGGCATTATTTTCCGTGTGTGAGTTCACGCAGAGTTCTCCCCACTGTGCTTTCACCAGGCATTCTCCCTGCTGATCATTCCCACCGTGTTCTCCCTCCTGTGCTTTCACCCAGCATTCTCCAACTTGTACATTAGCGTGGCGTTCTTCCCTCTGTGGGTTCACCAGGCGTTCTCCCTTCTGTGTGTTCGTGCGGTGTTCGTGCGGCGTTCTCCCCTCTGTACGTTCACCAGGCGTTCTCCTTTCTGTGTGTTCGCATGCGTTCTCCCCTCTGTGCGTTCACCAGGCGTTCTTCCTTCAGTGTGTTCGCGTGGCGTTCTCCCCCATGTGTTCCTGAGGCATTGTCTCCCCTGTGCATTCGTACAGCGTTCTCTTCACTGTGTGCGGTCCCCTGGCGGTCTTCCTGTGTGTGCGTTCACCCCGCTTTCTCCTTTCTTTGTGCACACGGCGTTCTCCCCACTGCGTTCCTGCGGCGTTTTTCCCTCTGGGGACTCACTTGGTGTTCTCTCCTCTGTGATTTCATCCAGCATTCTCCCCACGTGCATTCACCAGGTGTACTCCCCAGTGTGTGTTCACGCGACGTTCCCCACCTTGCCGTGTGTGACATCCGGGGTTCTCCTTTGTGCCTTCATGCAGCTTTCTCCCCTGTTTTCACCGGGCATTCTCCTTTCTTTGTGCGTTCTCCTACCCGTCCCCTACCCCCACCCCCAATCTCACCGCGTCCCTTGGCCAGGCATTCTCCCCTCTGTGTTCTCCCCGTGTGTTCACGCGGAGTTCTCCTCTCTGTATGTTCTTCCAGCGTTCTCCCTCATGTGTTCCCTTCTCTCCCCCGTGCGTCCCCACGGCGTTCTCTTTACTGTGTGCATTCTCCTGGCGTTCTCCCTTTTGTGTGTTGACTTGCCATTCCTTTCCCTGTGCGATAACCTGGAGTTCTCCTTTCTTTCTGCATTCACCAAGTGTTCTCTGCACTGGGCGTTCGTGCTGCATTCCCCCCTCCCCGTGTTTGTGGGTTCGCGCAGCGTTGTCCCCTTTGTGTGTTCCTGCGGCTTTCTTCCCGCTGTGCTTTTATTAGGCGTTCTCCACCCTGGGCGTTCATTAGGCATTCTCGCTGAGCCCTCGCGCAGCGTAGGCATTCTCCTACCTGTATGTTCGCCGGCGTTCTCCCCTCTGTGCATTCACCAGGGGTTCTCCCTTCTGTGTGTTCACATGGCGTTCATTCCTTTGTGTGCGTTCACTCCGCGTCCTCCACCCTGTGCATTTTCGCGGTGTTCTCCCCGCCTCCTCTGCGTTCAGGCGACGTTCTCACCCTGTGCTTTCACATGGCGTTCTCCCCTCTATGTGTATTCACCTGGCGTTCTCCCCGGAGTGTGTTCACCTGACGTTCTGCTGTGTGTTGACACGGCATTCCACCACCGCCGCCCGCCGTGCCTTCACGCAACGTTCTCACTGCGTGTGTTCAGGCGGCGTTCCTCCCCTATACGTTTAGGTGGCATTCTCCACCCTTTGAGTTCACCTAGGGTTCTCCTCCGTGTGTTCTCGCGGTTGTATTTCCCCTGTGTGTTGGGGCGGCGTTCTCCCCGCTGTGCCTTCGCGCATCATTATCCCCACCGCCCTCGCCCCCGTGCGTTCACCAGGCTTTCTCCCCACTGTGCGTTTGCGTGGCTTTCTTCCCCCGTATGTGTTCATCTCGCGTTCACCTCCCTTTGTGTTCACAAGGAGTTTGCCCCTCTGTGTGTTCACCCGGTGTTCTCCCCTCTGTGCATTCTTGCGGCGTTTTCCCCTCGTGTGTTCAGTCGGTGTTCTCCACCCTATGCGATCGCGCGGCATTCTCTTCTGTGTGCGTTCACCTGTAGTTCTTTCCTGTGTGCGTTGACCAGGCATTCGCCTCTCTGAGTGTTCTCTCGGCGTTCACTTGCCTGTGTGTTCACCCGGCATTCTCCTGCTGTGCGTTTGTGCAGCGTTCTCTCCCAGTGCGTTCACACGGCATTCTCCCCCGAGTGTGCTCACCTGGCGTTCTCCCATCAGTGTGTTGACATGGCGTTCCTCCCCGTGCCTTCACACAACGTTCTCCCCACTGTGCGTTCACACCACGTTCTCTTTACTGCGTGTGTCCCCCCCAGACGTTCTCCCACGTGTGCGTTCACGCAGCGTTCTCCTTTGTTCACGTGGCTTTCTTACCACTATGCATTCTCGTGGTGTGTGTTCTCTTCCCTCTGTGTGCTCACTTGGTGTTCTCTGCCTTGTGTGTTCACCTGTAATTCTCCCCTCTGAGTTCGCGCAGCGTTCTCCCGTCGGTGTGTTCACGCGGCGTTGTTTCCCTTGCGTGTGGGCGCTGGGTTCTCCCCCTGTATATTCACGGGGCATTCTCCCCTCTGTGTATTCTTCTGGCGTTCTCCACCCCGTGAGTTCCCGTGGGGTTCTCTGTCCTATGCGTTCCCACCGCATTCTCTTTACTGTGGGCATTCTCCGCCCTGTGTGCGTTCACGCTGCGTTCTTCTTTCTTTTTGCGTTCACAGGGCCTTCTTCCCCCGTGGTCTCATGTGACGTTCTCCTCTCTGTGTGTTCACTAGGCGTTCTCCCCCATGCGTTCACCCCGCGTTCTCCTTTCTTTGTGCATTCACTCCGCGTTCTCCCCACTGCGGGTTCACGCGGTGTTCTCCCCTCTGCGTTTGGGGAGTGTTCTCCCCCCCGTGTGTTCGAGGGGAGTTATTTCCCGTGTGTGTTGGTGTTGCATTCTTCCTGCTGTGCGTTCTCCAGCGTTTTCCACCCCCGTGCGTTCACCAGGCATTTTCCTAGCTGAGCATTCGCACGGCGTTCTCCCATTCTCCCTCCTGTGCTTTCACCAGGTGTTCTCCAACCTGTACGTTCTCTTGATGTTCTCTTCCATGTGTGTTCACCCGGCGTTCTCCCCTCTGTGCATTCACCAGGCGTTTTCCCTTCTGTGTGTTCACGCGGCGTTCATCCTCCTGTGTGGGTTCACTCTGCGTTCTCCTCACTGTGTTCTTCCCCTCACTCCCGTGCATTCACGTGTCATTCTCACGGCTTGCGTTTACATGGCGTTCTCCCCCAATGTGTTCACCCGACGTTCTCTCCTCTGTGTGTTGATACGACGCCCACCCCCTACTTCATGCAACGGTTCTCACCGTGTAACCTCACGCTGCACTCCTCTCCCCTGTGTGTTTAAGCGGCATTCTCTACCCTGTGCGTTCATGCTGCATTCTCACCCTTGTGCGTTTGAGCGGCATTCTCTCCCAAGTGTTTGCCCGGTTGTACTTCCCGTGTGTGTTGGCCTGGAGTTTCCCCGCTGTGCGTTCCAGCGGCAGTCTCCTCCCGCCCAGGTGCGTGTATCAGGCGTTCTCCCCACGCCCATGCGTTCACGCGGCGTTCTCCCCACTGTATGCATTCAGCTGGCGTTCTTTGTGGGTTCACATGGCGTTCTCCCCCTGTGTGTGTTCATGCGGCGTTTCCCCAGTGTGTGTTCATTCGGTGTTCTCCACCCTGTGCGATCTCTCGGCGTTCTCCCCCGTGTGTGTTCACGTGGCGTTCATCCCCCTGTGTGCGTTCATTTTGCGTTCTCCCCCGTGGGTTCACTCTCTGTTCTCCCCTTCGTGCGTTTTCGCAGCGTTCTCTCCTCGTGCGTTCACACGACGTTCTCACCCCGTGCATTCACATGGCGTTCTCTCCTCTGCGTGTGTTCACCCAGCATTCTCCCCGGAGTGTGTACACCCGGCGTTCTCCTGTCTGTGTGTTGACACGGCGTTTCCCTGCCCGGTGCCTTCACGCAACATTCTCACCACCTGCATTCACCCAGTGTTCCTCCCTTCTGTGCATTTAGGTGGCATTCTCTACCCTGTGTGTTCACCCGGCATCTCCCCCACGTGTTTACGCAGCGTTCTCCTCCAAGTGCGTTCTCGAGGTTTTCTCCCCCTCGGTGTGTTCTAGTGGTTGTATTTTTTGTGTGTGTTGGCCTGGCGTTCTCCCCGCTGTGTGTTCACCTGGAGTTCTGCCTCCCACAGCGTTCTCCCCCATGTGCGTTCTTGCGACGTTCTCACCCCACCCCGTGCGTTCACACTGAGTTCTTTCCTCTACGTGTATTCACCCCGCGTCCTCCCCCACCCCCACCAAGTGTGTTCACCCGGCGTTCTCCTGTGTGTTGACATGGCGTTTCTCCCCCAACCTCGTGCCTTCATGCGAGGCTCTCACCACCTGTGTTCGCGCAGCGTTCCCCTCCCCTGTGCGTTCACAAGGCATTCTCCACCTTGTGTGTTCTCTCAGCGTTCTCTCCTTTGAGCGTTCGCACGGCGTTCTTTACCGTGTGCTTTCCTCTGGCGTTCCTCCCCCTGTGTATTCACCTGGCGGTCTCCTTTGCGCGTTCACAGGGCATTCCCCCCACCCTGTGCTTTCACTGGCATTCTCCCCTCTGTGCGTTGACCTGGCCTTATCCCCCTGTTTGTTCACGCGGCATTCTCCGCACTGTGTGTTCTTTCGCGGTTCTCCCCCGTGTGTTCCTGTGGCGTTCTCTCCCCTGTGCGTTCCCACAGTGTTCTCTTTACTGTGTGTGTTCCCTGGCTTTCTCGGCCCGGTGTGCGTTCACGCGGCGGTCTCTTTTCTTTGTATGTTCACATGTCATTCTCCCTCCCGAGCAGCGATCTCCCTTCTGTGCGTTCTTCTTTCTTTGTGCGTTCACCTGGGGTTCTCCCCTCTGTGTGCTCACTTGGCGTTCTCTCCCCTGTGCGTTCACCCAGCGTTGTTTCTTTGTGAGTTCACCTGGCGTTCTCTCTGTGTGTTCTCTTGTCGTTCCCCACCCCGTGTGTTCACGTGATCATCTTTCTCCTGTGTGTTCACGTGGCGTTCTCTTTATTCTGGGCGTTCTTCTGGCATTCTCTCCCCGCCCCTCGTGTGTTCATGCGGAGTTCTTCCCTCTGTGTGCTCACTTTGGGTTCTCTCCCCTGTGCGTTCACCCGGCGTTCTCCCTCATATTTGTTCGCGCGGCGTTATACTCGTGTGTGTGAGCGTTATTCCTCTCCTGCATTCACAGGCGTTTTCCCCACTTATGGTTCGCGTCGGGTTCTCTCTCCTGTGCTTTCACCTGGCGTCCTCCCCCCTCCCTGTGCCTTCAGGCGCGTTCTCCTTCCCCCGCGTGCATTCGCGTATTCTCCCCCAGTGTGTTCACGTGGCATTCTCCCCGTTGTGCGTTCACTCAGCGTTCTCCCCACTTTGTGCGTTCACGCGACGTTCTCCCTTTTTGTGCGTTCACCTGGCGTTCTTTGCGCCTTCACAGGGCGTACCCCCCCATATGCGCGTGGCGTTCTCTGCCCTGTGTGTTCACACAACGTTCTCCCCTCTGTCATCTGTCATTCTCCTTTGTGTGTTCACATAGCGTGCTCTCTCTGTGTTCACGTGGCGTTCTCACCTCTGTGTTCACATGGCGTTTTCTTTGCTGTGTGTGTTGTGTGTTCACGTGGCATTCTCCTTCCGGTGTGTATTCACACGGCGTTCTCCTCTGTGTTCACATGGCATCCTCCCAGTATGTGTTCGTGTGGCTTTCTCCCTCGTATGTGTTCACCTGGCCTTCTCTCCCTTGTGTGTTTAACTGTTCTCATGAGGACACCTATCATTGGCTTAGGGCCACCCATTCCAGCATCACTTTATCTTGCAACATCTGAAAGACCCTGTTTCCAATTAAGGTAACATGTACAGGTTCTGCACGGTGCTGAGTTAAGGTGTGAGAGCACTTACTCAACGCTACTGTCCGGTGGTTTCTGTCTGTGTGTGGGGATGTCTGAGTGCTCACACCACATTTAATCTCCTTCCAGTGAGTCTCACATGCCCAAGACTTAAAAAAGACAGGCATACTGCCCCAATGATGCTTTAACTCTGCTTCAGTTGCCCAGTTTTTCCCTCCAAGCAGAGATCATCCTTTTAGAAGTAAATAAGCAATAATGATGCAAATGGAAGGAGATTGTTGATACTGTGTCTTCTTCTTTTTATACAGCAGATAGGCCTTCAGCAGACATTTTTATTATTTATTTACTTTGACTAATTCTTATCCCAGAGGGTATTTGTTGGCAAGTAGAACATAGGGATCTCAGTTAATTTCATCCTTATTTTCTTTCTTCAGAAAAAGAGCAGAGAGTTTTGTTTCCTTTTTTTTGAATACTCCTGGTTAACAAGTTGAATCTCAGAGTTAACATTTGTGAAGTAGGGCTCTGCCTTGATCAGTTGGGGCTGCTATAACAAATTTACCTCAGGCTGGGTGGCTTCTAAACAGCAGACATTTACTTCCCACAGTTCCAAAGGCTGAAAGTCTGAGGTCCAGGCATGGCAAGGCTGGGCTCTGGGGAGGGCTGTCTTCTGGGCTTGCAGAGGGAGGCTTCTGTTTGCATCCTCATGTGGCAGAGAGAAAGGGAGAGGCAGCAGCACACTCCTGGTCCTTCCTATAAATAGGACACTAATCCCATTCATAAGGACTCCACTCTCATGACCTATGCACTTCCCAAGGCCCATCTCCTAATACCAGCACCTTGGGGTTAGAATTTCAGCACGGGAATTGGAGAGTGAGGTACAAAATGTTCATTCCTTATCAGGGTACAGCCCTCACTGGCAGCTTAGATCATGATCACTGTGGGACTCAATGCTGGATGTGTTTTATAAAGTCCGGAGTGTGAAGTATAGCTTCAGATGGCCAGGCTGGGTAAGGCAGGTCCTCGGCCCTCTGTTTATTCGACATGTGAGGACCTACTAGGAGGTGTCCTCCCTAGGCCCTGGGGGCACCGAAATGAGGAGTCACAGTTTCCACCCTCTCTGATAATAAAATCCCGGCACTTGTTTTATTGTATATGTACTCACTTAGCCATTCCTCTGTCCATCATTTCAAAATAAGTTGTAGATATCTGTATAGTTTCCGATAAATTTACCGTATATATCATTGACTAGATTAATATTTCTTTACAGTTTTTTGCATTTGATGTAATGTTTACATTCAGTGAAATGCACAAATCTGAACCGTACATTAACTGAGCGTTGACCAATTCGGATACTTTTGTAACCCTCACCTATCAATACATGGAACATTATTACCAACCCGGAAGACCCATCATGCCATTTCAGTTAATCCCCACTTCCATTCCCAGACTAAATCACCGTTCACACATTCTTCCCATCATGGATGATGTTGGCTTATTCTCAGACTTTATAAAATTGGAATCATACAGTGTTTGCAATTTCAAGTCATAATTCTTTTACTTAGCTGTATTAGATTTTCATGGCTGCCGTAACAAATTACCATAAATTTAGCAGCCTAAACAACATAAATTTTTCTTTTAACAGTTCCCTAAGATTGAAATCTGAGGTGAGTCTCATTGTATTAAAATCAGGGTGTCTGCAGGGCTGTGCTCCTCTCAGGAGACTCTAGGGGAGAATCAGTTCCCCTGCCTCTTCCAGCTTCTGGAGGCCCCAGTAATTCCTGGCTATTGGTCTCCCTCCATCTTCAAAGCCAATGCAAAATGACAATTGCGTGACTCTAATCATGTCACTCTGACCTTTTCCTGCTTCCCTCTTCAACTACTACTTCTTTTTTTTTTTCTTTTTTTGAGATGGAGTTTCACTCTTGTTGTCCAGGCTGGAGTGCAATGGTGTGATCTTGGCTCCCTGCAAGCTCCGTCTCCCAGGTTCAAGCGATTCTCCTGTCTCAGCCTCACGAGTAGCTGGAATTACAGACATGCACCACCACTCCCAGCTAATTTTGTATTTTTAGGAGAGATGGGTTTCTCCATGTTTGCCAGGGAGGTCTCAAACTCCTGACCTCAGGTGATCAGCCCGCCTTGGCCTCCCAAAATGCTGGGATTATAGGCATGAGCCACCGCACCCGCCCCCTCTTCAACTTCTAAGGAGTCTCATGATTATGCCAGGTGCCTCTGGTAATTCAGGATACTCCCCCTATTGTAGGAGCAGATGATCCACAGCTTTAATTCCGCCTGCAATTGTATCCTGCTTTGCCAGGTGCTCCGCCATATTCCCAGTTTCCGGGGATCAGCGTGCCACATTTTCCTTGTCCAGTGTATCATCGATGGGCATTTGGGTTGGTTCCAGGTCTTTGCTATTATAAACCGTGCTGTAGTGAACATATGTGTGCATGTGTCTTTATAATAGAATGATTTATAATCCTTTGGATATATACCCAGTAATGGGATTGTTGGATCGAATGGAATTTCTATTTCTAGGTCCTTGAGGAATTGCCACACTGTCTTCCACAACGGTTGGTGTAGGGCTGTAGGGGCCCCACAGGGTCGTAGGGTGTCCCTTATGCTATGTTGAGGTGCAGGATCCAAGAAGTAAAGAGATAGGACACTAAAGAACTGGTGAAGAGCATCTGGACTCCGGGGGGCCACACTACCTGTGAGTGGAGATCAGTGATGGCCCTCAAATGCCCCAGAGCATCTGTATTTATTAGGTACAAGCAGGGGGCAGGGTCGTGCATGAGGTCATCATCTATAGGCTTAGTAATAGGGCACATATAATCACATGAGTCACAAGCAAGGAGACCACCCCATTATGTCACCTGGACAGAGAGGTGGGCCATGCGCAGCAGGGGGCTGTGCCGTGCACAGTAGTAAAAGGTCATGTACAGAAAAGGGGTCCACCCCCATTAGGTCACCGAGGCAAGGAGGTGGGCTGTGTGCAACAGGTGTCGTGTGCAACACTTCTTATCTGGGGGCTGGAGACTTCAAAGGATTTCTAATAGAAGGATGCTGTAAGCCAATGCAGTGGGAGCTGACAGACTTGTGCTCTTCTCTTAAGATATTTATGGGAGGATGATTTGAGCTAGCACAGAAGTGAGTAAAGACTGACAGGGTATACAGCCATGACTGGCCACACCAAAGGGGTTCTTCTCCCTTGATTATTTGCAGGATCTCAGGCCTGAGGCCTACTTTCCACAGGAACTGGATACAAGGTGCTACAGCTCTTTTATCAAGAGCAGAGGCTCTTGCTCCAAGCCTGCCATACAGCGTATGCCCTTTCAGGCAGGGACGCCACCACCTGGGTCTTTGGTTCTCATCCTGGTCTGGCTGTTTTTCCATGTGCTGCTTCTGTTCTGTGACTGCTGTAGGCATTCTTCCTACTACAAACTACTATATGGTTATATAGAAGGATTATATAAGTCAGCACTAAATGTGCCAGTACAGCTCCGATTATAATACCTATATGATTATATAGAAAGATTATATAGAACTAAGTAGATATAAGTATTAAGTATGAGTATATAAACTAGATATATATAAGCAGTAAGTTATACTTCAAGCACTAATTCTATAAACTAATATGTGATTATATATGAAGGATTATGTAAAGGAAACAGCTGAACAATAACACTATAAACTAAGATATTCTTCAGGCACTGGTTGTGCCTGGGGTCTGGACAGTTCTTCCTCGGTGCCCATGGAAGGGTGTTACCCACAGTTGAACTAATTGACACTCCCACCAACAGTGTAAAAGTGTTCCTATTTCTCCACATCCTCTCCAGCATCTGTTGTCTCCAGATTTTTTAATGATCACCATTCTAACTGGTGTGAGATGGTATCTCAATGTGATTTTGATTTGCATTTCTCTAATGACCAGTGAT